>APFE031127719.1:0-67764 GCA_000404065.3 Pinus taeda | reverse complement strand
TTGACATGAAGAGCTGAGGTTTAAGACTTGCAAAGGAGGTATGTATGAGTGTTGATGGACTCACACAAACTGTAGAAAAATCTAAGTGTCCAAGAGTATGAAAGAGAGAAAATATAGAGAGCTCCAAAATTGAACTGACAAAAGTCTGAACTGACCAAAAGCTACCAACTGATCCTCAGAAGCCTTTTTATCAATGAGGCCTCTATTTTCTTCATTTTCCATTATTTTTCCTTCAATTTATTTCTCATGCAAATCTGTGACCTTTCACCTTCATTTTCTCCTATTTTCCATTATTTTCATAAATAAAATGCCAATTATTGCATCATGCCTTTCCAAAGCCTTAGGCATTGCCTTTGCAAATTTCCTTAGCCATTGAGTAACCAAAGTGACACCCCACTAGGATGTTTTTTCCCACCTTTCAACTTGGAATACGTGTCCCATGACCTTGGTCTTATATTTGTTTTTACATGGATTTTTAAAGAGGGTTGTTACACTTATGTCCATTATTTATGTTTTCATCAACACTTATGTAGAAGTAAAAATATAAATGTGTAGGCTTACTAGTGGTTACTACCCACCAAAATTTATGCAAGTCCATGTGCGTGAGCAAATAATTAATTTTTCCACTTCACATCTCAATTTATTAATTCCTCCTAAAGAATGTAGGATTCCATTTGTCTACTAAACACTATTAATTTAACTAACATTAACCAATGTAGATTATAATTTTTTATGCAATTTTCCCCATAACATATTTTTTAACTGGAGTAACAAGGACTAAGTTGTTCTGCAACACTTATTTACCAATACATTGTTATGATATAACTAAATTCAGGCTTTTGTGATACATTCTTATGATATATTAAATATCATTAACTATTTCTTAAGATTAGTTTTATTCATATCTACCTTAGTAGGAACTATAATTTCCGGTGAGGGGTCAGAGTGCGTTGACCATGTTTTAATTCAATTTCCTTTATAATTTATATCTAAAGTTCATGTTTCCAACCATGTATTAATCCAGTTACTTTACCCCTGATATCCAAACTTTAAGTTAATACTATATTAATTTATTTTTCCTCCACAAGTAAATTTAATTTTATATCTGTTAAATTTCAAATATCGAATTTTCAATTGGTTGAATAACATATGATTTCACATAAGTAAGCTGGCTATGCCATTTCTTTTTATCTAATTTCCAGTATTATATAATTATTGGTTATTATGTGTGCTTTTTATCTAATTGTCAGTATTATATAATTATTGGTTAGTATGTGGGATATAATGAAAGCTCTGTATGTAGGATTTGACATTTTTAATGAAAGCTTTGCTTTGAGGCTTTGAGGCTTTACCTATTCTAACAACACTACAAGTTGTACCTTCTTGTAATTGAATCTAAGCTTAGTAGGTTTAAAAATGTTGCTAATGTTGAAGTTTTGACAATGTGAAAGCTCTGAGATGCCTAAACCTTATCTTTTCGACTGCTTTGTAGGTTCATGCTTTGTGGCATATTTTAACTATGTTGAAACTATATTTGACACTAACTTTAACATTCCAACTACATGTTGACCACCCCATGACCTCACCATTTTCTTGAAAGTTGAGGATTATATATAGAAAGGAAGAGGGAATTCATAATCAGAAAATGAAGATAATCCAATACATTTTCAAGCATTAATTAATCAAAGTTGTGTTGCTAAATTTCAACAAAATAGGTGTGCATATTGTAGCTTATATTTCAAAGAAAACTTGAAAGGACCATTAACGGATTGGGGAAAAAATAAAATGAGCAAGGGCGAAAGATGTCCCTCGAGGGACAAAATGTGGCAACAACTACTCTTAGCAATTTAATGGGTTAATAACTAAAGGAGAGCCAAAAACCAATTTTTATAGGTGTTTTAATTTCAATTCTTATGTAAATATCTATAATAATCTCACCCTTTTAGATAAATGATAAGAAAATCGAACTACTAGGTTCAAGTAGGGGGATTACTAGGAAGTGAGAGCCAAAGCAATAAACAATTATTTCACATAGATAAATTGTTAGTTTCTTTCACATAGATAAGTGCTATTAATGTAGGTAGGTGTGATATAGGTATTAGATGGTGATGCAGTGGATGGTAATATAGTTGCAATAATAGTGCTAGTGATAGTGTACATAGGTAAGATCTATTTCAATTTGAAGTATAATTTTGATAGTTCATTAGCTTTTGATGTTTGAAAGGTATATATGGCTTGAGAAAAGGGTTTATTTCAAATTTTTATCTATTGAAAGATAGTACTTTGAATATCTATGCATTAGCTTCTAATAGCTTTATAACATGCACATACCCTTGAGAAAAAGTGAGGGAAGGAGAGAAACTCAACTATTGGTTTCATGGGGGGGGGGGAGATTGAATGATTCTAGGAGTGATCTTCTACACTACTCAATCAAATGGAAGGGTCTTGCTTAGCTAGCTACTCACTTGGGAGCAACAATGTTGCTAATATCACTGAAGATTTCAACCCTCCCCAATATATATTGGAATCCCTCATGAATTAAGAAGAAGAAAAATGATATGCATACAATCCCTTCAATTTATTTAGCCTTGGAAGATGGGGGAAACATTAAGATAAGAAAATTGAAAATAACAATGATGATTCTTCTCAATATTGGGGACACCGTAGATTGAAGGATTTGGGAACCAACCCACTCCATCCATGTAGGATGGATCTGGGTTTAGGGTAAAGGAAGATGATTGATTAACACTCCTGTCCCTTCAAGTGCACTCCCTACATTTAGGGACTAATATTATTAAAATAAACGAGCATGTGATTCAGAATAGTAACATGTTTCCATATCTGCATCTATGATCTAGATGATGAATATTGAAGCCAAATTCCTTGAAATAAGATTTTCTCGAGTAGGAAAAGTGGGGATCCAAATCTATGGCAACATCACCCAATGATACAACTCAAATATTGGACCCACCTCCTACTACTAATGTGATCACTAGTATTGAAAACAAAAAAAACTATTTCATATTGGGAGTTGAGATTGTTAAAACTTTGTTTTGCTATTTTATTTGTTTATAGGGGTGGTACTTAGATGTGGCATCATGGATGCCTTGGTTGTTTCCACGTATTTTTTTTTTCCTAGACATATCTACTTCAAATATATTGTAGTGCATGATGGTATGATTCATAGTGAGTGATGGTATGATTCATAGGCATTAAAGCATTATCATACCCTTCATCTTGTTATCTTTCATCATATCATACTATCCAATAATATTATATTAGTAGAACTAATTTTGATTTTTGTTATGGGAAATCCTTTCTCACGTAACAAATTATTTAGATGTTGATATTTCTCATGGTTTGTACACAATTTCAAATCCTTCATCCTTTCCAACCTCTCATTTCCCTTTGAACCATTGAATCCAACAACTCCCATTTTCCTCTTTCATGTACAGTCCAAAATTTCCATCTATTATGAACTTCATGAAGTGTTAAGAGGAAGGTGCTATAACAACATATGACTCTTCAACAATTGGCCAATATCATTTCTTTCTATTAAACGAACTCCTATATGCCATTTCTTGATTAACTCTATATTATTTGGCATAGAATTTTACAACCATCACTGACAATTGATTTCTGGCAGACCATATTAGGTTTGAGAATAAAATGAGACAAATAAAGCATTAGGGTATGGTGCTTCAAGCTAGATTAGGTCAATACACATTTTTCCATTGCAACATGAAGAGATACTAAGACTCTTTCTAGACTTACACTTCTCACAAGTTCTATAGAGATTCAAAGATTTACGACACAATGAATTTCATATTCCAAAATGGGGAAGTTATTTTTTAGAACAATAATATTGGAAAGGAAACCATTAGCTAACCAATATATTAACATTATCACTTGTGGTAGAATGATTTTGAACTAAAACATTGGGTTTTCTGGTTATAAATATAACATCACTCATATGTCCAACTTGGATCCATTCAAGAAGTCATTTGCAACATATCTTGTACTATATTCCTACAATATTAAGTGGATGAGGTTGTTAAACTTTTGGGATTGACACCATGGAATGTGTCAAACTTCACGTTGAATACTCTCTACCATGTTGATTGTTTCAATTCTAGACTAGGTGCATGAATTTCTAGTCATGTAAAACAATGTGGATTTCATGTTGTCAATTGAATATAGGATAAACCAATTCTCTACAATGGAATAACTTTAATAGAGCAGTGTGCATCAGTTCTCAAGGAGGGATTGATTGGTCATTCCCACCGTAACCAATCAACTCACCCACTATAAGTTGGTTATCCCATGACCCCATTCATCTCAGGGCACAAATAGAGATAGATTAGAAATGATGCATGACATCCAACTAAATAGGGGCCAACAACCATAGAGATACCACACAATACAATGGTACCAAAATATTTAAAGGAATATGAACAATGGGGATGGATCAATTTTATGAAGGGAACAAAATGATATACATATTAATAACCAAAACATAAAGATATAGTGAAACTTGACTTCTATTAATAATTGGAAGATGTTGAAATTGTATAAATGCATAATGAAAACAAACTAGCTCGAATGGTTGTAGCTTATCTCTGAGAAGAGATTTGATTGGTACGCACCTTCACCAGATTGTGTTACAATGAGGCTTAGAGGGCTTTTTATCATAAATAAGTAATAAGAAATCATAAAAATCTAAAAACCTAACCGTAAGAGATGAAGCGCCAAAGTTTTATAGGCCCCGATGGGGCAAGTTGGAATGTCAGTTTCCCAAGGTAGTAACTTTGGCATATGATCTTCGTTTGACACACATAATATCCTATTAGAAAGTTCTATTTGAGAAGTACATTTTCTGACTATCAAGGACAAAATTAGCATTGGTTTATTTCCCCAAAAAATGTCGTAAGTTAGGGCCTCAAAACAAATCCAGAAGTTTAGGACCTAAAAACTGTTAGAAAACTACCAAAATAGAAAATTGTGTTGTGAGCAATGGAGTAGGTGGGTGGCCACCAATATCCTCCTTTACCAGTCCTCCCTCCTTAGGAGGAAATGGTCTACATTGCGATGAGTTCGTTCATTAGATGGGGAAACATTAGAGAAATTTTGAGGTCTAAAATGGGCCTACTAAGGAATATTATAAATTAATAGTGGAAATAGTAAAATCAGTTTATATTACATCATCAAATTTTAGAGGGAAAAAAGAAAAAACTACTTTTTCAACTCGTGTTTTCAACTTATCTCTTTACGATTTTACTCAAATTTCAAGTGAGAGCACTCGTTGGATGCAATATTTAATTCCTCATCCAAGGAGTACCCATGTTGCAAACTTTTGATGGACCTTGCTACGCAAAAAAAGAGAAATACAAGAAAAAACATGACTGCAATAATGTTTTTTCATGTATTTCTCATTTTTCGTGTAATAGGGTCCATCAAAAGTATGCAACATGGGTAATAATTAGGTGAGGAATTAAATTCACACCCAACAAGTGTTTCCGTTTGAAATTTGTGTAAAGTCGTAGAGAAATAAGTTGAAAATACGAGTTCAAAAAGTAGTTTTATTTATTTATTTTTATTTTATAATCTTTTTACTTTTTTACTCTAAAAATGGTGAATCATTCCCCATGGTTGACATCATCATCTTCTATCATATTGGTTATTTGAAAGTTTATTTTGGTTGTACATTTTTGTTTTGAGGCTCATTTTAGACGTCAAACTTTCTTTAATGCTTCTGCTGAACTTAGCTAGTGGTGAGCCACTTGCCATGGGGTAGGAGCTGACCTGCTTTGACAACCTAATATAGATGGATGCTTGTTGGCATGTAATATTACTATATGTGTCCATTATATGATCAAATATGGTTTGTTCAATTCAATTTGGGTTGAGCTCTATCGGTGTCAACTTCTCTACAATTTGTGATGTGTCCAATAATGGTGGAAAGTATGGCCGAAGGCACTTCACATTGAACACTAGGTGCAGGACAAGGAATGGGGGGATATTTAGCTCAAAATATTTTTCACCAATAGCCTTGGTGATGGTGTAATGTACATAGAAGAGTAGTCGAAGCTTTCGATGGGCACATGCAAGGCATTCCTTCTGTAAATGCAACTAAACCTTCTCTCCCACTTGAAACTTGTGTGGCACCTGATGCTGATCATGGTTTTGTTTGTACTTAATATTGCCTTTTTGCAATATATCATGGACCTACTAGCAGTTGTGCTGATTTTTTTTAATAAATTTGGTATCTTTTTCAGCTTGATATTGAACATGTGCATATTCTACCTATGTAAGTCCAAGGGGTAATGTGACATCAATTGGACTCAATGGTTGGAATCTGAGACCCACCTGAAAGTGGTTGTGGCCATTTGAAATATGGATAGCTCTACTGTAGCTATGTTGAACATAGGGGAGAATCTCATCCCATGTTCATGGATGCTTGGACTTGTACATGCACAAAATGTGCATGATCATCCTATTGATGACCTCTATCTAGCCATTAATCTAGGGGTGGAATGTAGTTGATTTGGTGAGCTTGGTATCCAATAATGCATAGAGGCTTGAACATAATTCACTTAGGAACCTGCTATCGCAATATGATATGATGGTATAGGGTTCTAGAATGAACCTACACTCGTTCTAAGAAGAGCTCACGATAATGACTTTTGTTGTGATACTCTTCTTGCCTATACTTCAAATGACCATATCATAAAATATGTCAATGAATAAAAACACAAAGTCATTACCATTCTTGGTAGAAGGAAGCCAAAACATATAGTCCAGCGAGATGAATTCCCAAGGCTAGTTAGAAGTAGGAAGAGAGGTGTACACGCCTTGCTTCTTAATGGTTGGTTTGGAAATGTTGCAGGCAATGCAAGACCTAATATACTTGCCAACATCTTGTCAATTTTTTTGCCAATTTTTTTGTTTGTTTGTTTGTAGTGTTGTCACATTCTTCTTCACATCAAAGTGAATTCCTACTCGACTGTGATGTGCCTCCTAGATCATCTTGGCAGATTCATTTCAAGGAACACAAAGGTATCTCAGGTAGCATAATAGTGCATCTTGGAGATGGAATTGTGGAACTTGCTTTGCTACCATCAACATCTAGTATGTGGTAGCAAAATTCGAGTCACTATTTTATAGATGTGTCCATATAGGGGTCTCATTCCCACAAGATTTGAGAACTGTAGTCAACGCCACAAACAAGGGTTGACTAAGGCTATTGGTGACATGATTGGTGCTACCCTTCTTGTATTTGATGTTCAAATGGAATTGTTTTTGCAGGTATGTGGACCACTTCTAATGGTAGTCATTCTGTAACTTCACAGTGTCTACATTAATTGAAGAGGTCAGTTATTTGTGTGGATGATTGTATCCTTCCCTATAATATAATGTTTCTAATGCCAATAGGTCTACGCAATGGAGTACATCTCCTTGTCATAGATGGGATATATATGGACAATATCATAATTTTTTTCACTATAACAGGCCACTTGATGTCCTTGGTAAATGAGGACCACACCAATTGCATAGTCAGAGGCATTCATCTGAATCTAAAATGGTTTTTTCAAGTTTGAAAAGATGAGGATTGGTGCAAAGCATGGGTGGTGTTTTAGTGCATAAAATGCCTTATACTGTGGCTATAACAAAAAAAAATACTTTTGCTCCATCCTTGGGCACTTGAATAAAGGGCCAAGCAATATAAGATAACCCCAATACAAATATTTGATAGAAGTTAGCAAGGCCCAAGAAGTAGTGAAGCTATATTAGAGTCATTGAGGCTCACCAATCCCAAATTAATTTGATCTTGTCTAGATTCACATGCACACCTTGATAATCAATAATGTGGCCTAGGGATTGGACCTTGGCCATGTCGAAGGAAAATTTTTGCAAGTTAGCACAAATCTTGTGTTGCCGCAGAGTGTGAAGGCTCTATTGAATACAATACAAGTGTTTTGCCTAGATCTTGCTGAAGATGAGGATATCATCCAGATACACACACACACACGATATTTGGTGAAATCCCACAAGATATCATCTATCAGCCTCATGAAAGTTGTTGGGGCATTCGTTAAACCAAAGGGAATGACCAACCATTTAAAAAGAACCTCCTTGGACTTGAAAGCAGTCTTTCACACATTAGTTGGTTCTATTGGGACTTGGTGGTAGTCAAAATTCAAATCAAACTTATTTAAGTACTTGGATCCCTAGAGTTGGTTAATAAGGCCATCAATATGGGGAATAGAGTATCGATTCCTAAATATGATTTTTTTCAGGGATCGATAATCAATGCAGTGTTTCCATGTCCCATATTTTTTTTGCGCAAGTACATTTGGGCTTCCACAGGGTGAGGAAATCAATTAGATGTGCCTTTTTTGAGTAGTTCTTGTATCTATCACTTAATTTCCTCATTTTATAGGAGAGATCGATGGTAGATTGACTCATTGGGTAGAGGTTTTTTTGGGATAAGATTAGAATGCTTGACATGATAGTTGATCCACGTGGATCTCTAGACATAGTCGCATGGAAAAAGCTCAAAATTCAAAGTGGCAGAAAGGAAATAAACTTGACATAAGATTGAAGTGCTCGTCGCCCTGATTCCAACGGTGTGAACGACACTCCAATTCGAATCCGGATGGAGGAGATAGAGGCAGTCAAAGTTGGGTTGACTTTTGATGGCTAGGCAGGATCAAGGAAGGCGCAATTTGGACTATTTCTAGCAAACCAAATACGGCCAACTTCGGCTAGATTCTGGGCAAAATTGTTGCCTTGTTAAAATGACTCCTACGTCCCAAAACCAAATTTCCAAAAATGCATAGTTTGTTTTATATATAATAAAAAATATATAAAAAAAGGGGTGGCGGGCCACTAACCCCGCCACCCCAACTCTATCCACATGACATATTAATATTAGTGGAAGGGTGGGCCATGACCCCCGACCCCTCCCATGGACTATTGGAACAATGATTAAACGGGAGTGGAGTGGGTGGGCCGGCCCTTGGGGTGTGGACCCAACCCATTCGATACAACCCATGGCTCAACATGAAACGAGAACGACAGGGTTTGGGTAGGGCCGGCCCTTGGGAACGAACCCGATCCCAAAACTCAGTAGCCACTTAACTGCACGTGGAGGTGGGTATGGTGGGCGGGCTGCCCAAGGCGGGCCCAACCCAAGCATAATATTAAAAAAAGGGGTTCGTTAAATATAAAGAGATTTCGTGTATAAAAAAAAGGATGAGGCGGGGTTTGACCTCTCGACCTCCTCCTTATTAAACATATCTCAACCCAACTCCACTAACAAAGTTATTGGGAAACCCGTCACCCAATTTTTATTTAAACTCAATTCATCAGTGCGCCCAGACAGAGGAGGCAGTACACGCGGTTCGAGGCAAAATTTTGCAAGAGGGGCGAAATTTCACTTTGTCAAAATTTGACAAATTTTATATGGTTTCAGCACTTCTCGACGCTAAGAATGTAATGGAATTGTCCGTTTCTCCATCAGAGTTCTGCATTTTCGGCCATTTTTCAGTATGGAGGTATAAGACTCCTTTTTGTAACTGATGCTTGTACTCTTCTTTTTCATGCCACTTAATGAATGAAGGCCTCCCCATTGATCAAGCAGGGCCCGGAGACGTAGTCCAAGATGGACGAACTCCATTATCAAGTCTTGTTGTCTTCTTTCATGCTTTATGTGTTTCTCCTCTTCTCTCATGTGCACATTAAGTTTTCTATGTTAAGCTACAATTTATGCATGTAATTCTTTAACACATCTATAAGAAAAATATTTTGGATCAAGTGGTATCAGAGCAGGTCTTTTTTTAGATGTGAATTTCATGTTTGTATGCTAACAAGAAACAGACTCCGAAGAGGCAAAGGGAAACTAAATTCTTTCGATCTTGAAGTGGGGCGTGCACATCGAAGGAGAAACATGGCAGATGAAGAGGCTCGTCATGAAGAGGAGTGCAATTTCCGCAAAACCTTCTATACAATGGCAGAGAATGTTGGTCAGTTGCTTTTAAGGTTGGAGAAAGCAGAAGAGAGAAATCCAGAAGAACAAGGTTCAGTGCATGGAAATGGTGGAGAAGAACCCCCTCCTTCTCCTTTCACGAGTGAAAGTTCGTCTTCCTCTCATCACCATAATCGTAGAAATTCAAGGGATGCATCTAAGAAACCTTTCGTTAAATTAGATGTCAAATTTGATCTTCCCATGTTTATCGGTGAAAGTAATGCAGAAAAGCTTAACAACTGGATTAGGCAGATTGAAATCTACTGCAAGATTCAACAGATAATGAGGACGAGGCAAAGATTCATCTAGCCTCTCTTCGGCTGAGTAGCACCACTCTTGTTTGGTGGGAGAGCAAATTGCGAAGCAGTAAGAGTGTGGGTAATATTATTTCCTCATGGCCTAATTTCATTTCCACATTAAAGGAACAATTCTATCCCTTGGGTTATAAAAAAAGCCTTAATGGATTGGAAATACTTAAGGCAAGGCAGTGGTCAAGATGTTCAAAGCTTTACAGAGGAATTTAGAAAACAGACACTTAATTTGGACATTGCACTTGACTCACCTGAAGTAGTAGCTAAGTATATTGGATCATTACATAGTTACCTTAGACATTCATTATTATTGTTTGAACCAGGTACTATTGACTTGGCTAGTGTGAAGGCAATTCATCTTGAGAATAGGGGAAAAAATGAAAGAGATGATTATTTCAAGAAACCACCTTTCAAACCTCCAAATGGCAAACCCAAAGTGAAAGGAAAAGGAAAGGAGAAGAGGACGACATCAACCAAGAAAGATGAAGGAGAAGGGCCTTATTGAAATCACCATAAAAAGGAAGGCCATGATGATGATCATTGTTGGAAACACTACCCGGAAAAGAGACCAAAGAATGTTGGAAATAATACTGAGAGGGGGGGGGGGTGAATCAGTATTATCAAATCTTTTCAATAAACACTTGCAGATCTGACTAATGAAACTTGTATATACCTTCCAGATTTAATGTAATTTATTCTTTATATGTTAACCATTAATCTGTATGTCAGAACCATATAATAATAAATAGGAACAAGAAACATAGACAGTCACACCAAAGAACACCAGATATAAGGTGGAAACCCAATGTGGGTGAAAACCACCTGTTGCAATATGTCTCTATCTTCTTTCAAAGAAACTTCTTTTTACAATGATTTTTTACTGGTGCAGTCCTTTGCTAGTACGTAGGATGCAACCTGCAGAGAGCTAAAACCCTCTCTCGTTTTCCAGCTTCTCCTGGAAGGGAGCTACAACCCCCTTAGCTCTTGTACTAGCTAAGATTCTAGTACGTAGGTGCTGACCTACAAAAGGCTACTACCTTCTCTTTCTTCCAGGGACCACGTTTCATAAATTTTCAAACTGGATCCAAAACATCAAGTACATGTGCATCACCCAATCTCCTTTAAACAAATAACTTCTCAGAATGTAGTAACCAGAAAATAACACCAGTAACTAGACACCAATTTAAACCCATATCTCTGCAGAAACAGATAAAAGACAACTAAAATATATTTTAGGAAAGGTCCGCAACTTCACCGAAGGAAACCTGCGGATATCTGCACCTCTGCCGTGACGAGTCTGCACAACTCTGCACCTGCTTCTTCTCTGGTTCTGCACACCTTCGCACCTGCTTCGTTGCCACTTTCTTTAGTAGATATGACTTATAATGCTCCGGTTTCTCCTTGATTCAGATTCAACTATGTCTCACCAACCGATTATCAGAAATTCAGATCTTGCTCTTCTTAAGATTTTCAACTCAACTGTGATTAGCCAAATGATCTCCTTTCCTTTTTATAGGCTAGGCCTCACTCAAAACCATGGACCAAAACCAATGAGAAACAATACCACGGACCCAATACTTGGGTTCAACGTTTTTTTTTTTTTTGGATGCAATACCACGGACCAAAACTATAGGATCAAAAACTGTCGGACTAATACCATGAACCAACCATAATATTTCCCATGTGCGTGTGCTTTTCTTTGCATGAAAGTGTGTGAACTTTTCTCTGCATGAAAGTGCGTGAAATTTTCTCTGCATGAAAGTGCGTGAACTTTCCTCTGCATGAAAGGAACTTTTCTCTGCATGAAAGTGCGTGAACTTTTATTTACATGAAAGGAACTTTTCTCTGCATGAAAGTGTGTGAACTTTTCTTTGCATGAAAGGAAATTTTCTCTGCATGAAAATGCGTGAAATTTTCTCTACATGAAAGTGCGTGAAATTTTCTCTGCATGAAAGGAACTTTTCTCTGCATGAAAGTGTGTGAAATTTTCTCTGCATGAAAAAGTGTGTGAAATTTTCTCTGCGTGAAAGTCCGTGAACCAGAAAATAACTTTGCTGCACTATAATTTATCATCTAAGATGAGTGGGTTGCCATCAAGTACAACATATGTATCATAATGCCAACAAAGAAGTATGGAGGAAAAGGCAAGCAGAAGACAGTGGTAACTGTGCAACAAGACCTTGGATCCAATTCGGGAGATGAAGCATTTATCACAGCAGCAGGAACAAAAGATACTCTTACACCTCATGTTAATTCTGAATCACATGAAGGCACTAGTTCAATAGATGAGTCTCTTCCTAATGAACGAAAGAGAATTGAACTATTTCATATTAGAGTTATAATTAATCATACAAAATTAGAAACTCTATTTGATATCGGATCCCAAGCAAACTTAAGTTCAGAGTCCTTAGTAAAGAAGCTAGGCTTGGAAACCAAACCACATCCAAAACCTTACCCACTTGGATGGATACGTGATAAAGCAAAATTGAATGTAACTAAGTAGTGTAAGGTTAAATTTGTGATTGCTTCTAAGTTAATGGATGAAGTAAAACTTGATGTAATACCATTGGATATCTATGGCATGGTGTTAAGGAGTCCATATCTATATGATAGAAAGGAAATCTTCTTCCATCATGAAAACAAATACCAAATCACAAAAGATGGGGTAGAATATATTGTAAGGGCTCATCAAAATAAAATTAGTTCCAGCCTTGTAAGTGTAGGACAAATGAAGAGGTTGGTGAATTCTAGTAAGGGTTGCATGCTTATGATTGTAAGGGGAAAAAATGCAGAATTATCTGATGCTTTCCAGGGTTGTGATCATGCGCATAAAAATGAATTATGTGAATCAATTTCTAAATATGATGAGATGTTTCAAAAACCAAAGGGATTACCTCCGAAGACGGAAATCCAACATGAGATCCATTTTCAGCATGACGCTCCTTTACTAAATATTGGCATGTACAAGATGTCGACCATTGAGATGGAGGAGATCAAAAAGCAGGTGCAGGAACTATTGAACCAAGGGGTCATCAGACCGAGTACTTCTCCATGCTGCTCACCGATTGTCTTAGTGCTGAAGAAAGATGACACATGGAGGATGTGCGTGGATTATCGAGCACTAAACAAAATCACGGTGAAAAATTGTTACCCTCTTCCCTGCATTGATGACTTATTAGATCAGTTAAAGAATGCTATCCATTTCACCAAATTGGATTTGCATAGTGGTTATCACCAGGTCCAAATTGCAGAGCAGGATGTGTGGAAAACCGCCTTCAAGACCAAACAGGGGTTTTTCGAAAGGATGGTGATGCCATTCATACTTTGCAACATTCCAGCCACTTTCATGAGGGTCATGAATAATCTCTTTAGGCCTTTCATTGATGAATTTGTTCTTGTCTATTTGGATGATATTCTTATATTTAGTAAAAGTTGGAATGAACATGTATGTCATGTGAAGAAGGTGTTTGATGTATTGAAAAATGAAAAACTTTATGTCAAATTGTCAAAGTGTGAGTTTGGGAAAACCTCTTTGGTTTACCTAGGTCATATTGTTGGTCATGGTCAGCTAAAAATTGATCCTTCTAAAGTTGAAGCAATTGTAAATTGGCCTAAGCCTATTAGTGTAACCGAGGTTCACAACTTTTTGGGTGCAGTACAATATTGGAGGATATTTATTACCAATTTCTCTATTATTGCAGCACCTTTACATGCATTGACAAGTGTAAATAAAGTCTTTCAATGGGGAGGAAAGCAACATAAGTACTTCAAAACATTGAAAGAAAAGATCAGCACCGCACTGGTCCTAGCCTTACCAGATGTCCAACAACCATTCGAGATCGAGACAGACGCCAGCGGATATGCCATGGGAGATGTACTGATCTAACAAAGGAAGCCGATATGTTACCATTCAGAGAAGTTCTCTTAGGCTGTGATAAACTACCCCACTTATGACAAGGAATTATATGCCTTGGTCTAGAGTGTGAAAAAGTGGAAACACTACTTGATCGGTAAGGAGACCATCATCCATACGGATCATCAGCCCTTGCAGTATCTTCAGTCACATACCAAGTTGCAGCAATCTCATCATTTTAGGTGGATGGGTTTTCTACAGTAGTTTCATCTGGTAATAAAGTATAAGAAGGGCACTAGCAACAAAGTGGCTGATATGCTATCTCGCCCTCCTATTTCTGCTTTTTTATTTTGCATAATGCTTCGTTATCTTTTGAAAGTTATGCTGAACAATATGCTAACGATGATGACTTTAAGGATATTTATGCAAAACTAACCCATGGTTCACAGGTGGACAATTATCATTTGTAGGGGAAACTATTGTATCACCTTGGAAAATTGTGCATACCCACAAGAGAAAGGGTACATGTAATCCGGGAGGCCCACACCTCCCTTGTGTTTGGTCATTTTGGTATTGAAAAAACTTTGTGTCATGTACAAAGATTTTGTTTTTGGCCTCAAATGAAGAACATTATGACTCGCTATGTAAAGGGTTGTGCGATGTGTTCTGTTTCAAAGCCCTCGAATAGAAAACTTGGGCTCTACACACCACTCCCTATTTCGAGTCGTCCATGGGAAAGTGTGTCGATGGATTTTGTAGGAGGTTTGCCTTTGTCTAGAAAAAGTCATGACTATTTGTATGTCGTCGTTGACTGTTTTAGTAAGATGTGTATTTTAATGCCTTGTAAAAAGCAGATCACTGTAGAGCAGACTTATTATCTTTTCTTTCAGCATGTTTGGGTCCATTTTGGTTTGCCCACATCGATTGTGTCAGATCATGACTCTTGCTTTCTCGGAGAGTTTTGGACCAGCTTGTGGAAGATGATGGACACCAAGTTGAAAAGAAGCACGACATTCCATCCACATACTGACGGATAGACAGAGGTCGTCAACCGCACCGTGGTACACTTGTTGCGAGGCTATTGTGGGAAACATCCTAAGTTGTGGGATGAGCATCTTCCATATGTGCAACATTCCTGCAATCGAGCAGTGCACTCATATATGCATCGTTCACCATTTGAGACATGTTTTGGCTACCTGCCAAAAGACCCTTTTTATATGGTCTTTGGAAGGGAAGATGACTCCAGTGGACATGATGATAGGGACAAAGCGCAACAGTTCATTCAACAGATCCAGTTGATTCACCAAGCTGTATAGGAGCAGTTGGAGAAAAGTCAAGCCTGGTACAAGGCTCGACATGACAAACACCGAGTCGACCATCAATTCCAAGTGGGCGAAAAAGTGTGGTTCCATATCAGCAAGGACAGGATGAAGGGAGAAGGGAAGAAGTTGCGACCAATTCAGTATGGTCCATTCACCATTTTGGAGAAGATTGGAAACAATGCCTTTCATCTCGATTTGTTGATATATATGCAAATTTACTCCGTAGTGAATGTGGAGAACTTAAAGCTATATGAGCCACCATTGATTATGGACACCGAGGAGGTGGGCACAGTTCCTACAGTTGATGACTTTGCACTAGAGTATCTCAATGAGTTACCTAAGGACATCATCCTTGATAGAAGGACCAGGACTTCACGATGGGGAGATGTGGAATACCTTCAAATTAGTTTCAAGGGGATGCACCCTAACAAGGTGTTAGAAAATTATATATTACAGAGCAATGGAACACATAAAATATTGCAGAAATATAAACACAGAAAATGCATAAAACAAGAGAGACACAGATATACGTGGTTCACCCAGTTTGGGCTACGTCCATGGAGAAACAACTAGTCCTTCTTTTTATATTATCCAGCAAACTGAAGAGATAAAAACTACAACAGATCTGCTGTAACTCCCTCTTCGCTCTCAATCTCCTCTCTCTTCCTCACTAAGAATACAAATCTACATAGATGCAATACAATTCCCTCATATATAGCGAGGGGTTGCCTTCTAGGGCAAAAAACCCTAAATTAAACATAACTTCTACCGTTAGATTTCCGCCTAATGAACGACCCAGATTGACTATGAAATTACAACATTTTACAAGGCAATTTTACATCTATTCTTAGCTTCGGGGGCGCTGCCCCCCAATCGTGGGGGCTCGCAAAGGTCGCAACCGCCTCCCCCTGGACCCCCCTTGCAGCGAATATTTTACAGGCGGTGTCGTCGCCCCATTACGAACTGGGGGCCAATGCAGTGATACCTTTGAATACAGAAGATAATGAGGCTCCACACCCAACACAAGGCAAAAGGGTTGGAAAAGGAAAGAGTGAGGGAACAATTCCGTCACTTGCCAATTGAATGATAAGCTTTTGGCGGTCCAAAAGATCCTCAGTGGGGAGGATTGATCCAGGTGGATCTCTAGACACAGTGGCATGGAAAAAGCTCAAAATTCAAAGTGGCAAAAAGGCGATAAACATGATATAAGATCGAAGTGCTCATCGCCTTGATTCCAACGGTGTGAACGACACTCCAATCCGAGTCCGGATGAAGGAGATAGAGGCAGTCAAAGTTGGGTTGACTTTTGATGACTGGGCAGGATTAAGGAAGGCGCAATTTGGAATTTTTCCAGCAGACAGAATCCAACCAACTCTGGCCAAATTCCGGGCAAAATTGTTGCCTCGTTAAAAAGACTCCTACAGTCCAAAACCAAATTTCCAAAAATGCATAGTTTGCTTTATATATAATAAAAAAATATAAAAAAAGGGGTAGCGGGCCACCAACCCCGCCACCCCAACTCTATCCACATGACATATTAATATTAGTGGAGGGGTGGGTCACGACCCCCAGCCCCTCCCATGAATTGTTGGAACAACGATTAAACGAAAGCGGAGTGGGTGGGTTGGCCCTTGGGGCACGAACCCGATCCCAAAACTCAGTAGCCACTTAATTGCAAGTGGAGGTGGGTACGGTGTGTGGGCCGCCCAAGGCGGGCCCAACCCAACCATAATATAAAAAAAAGGGGTTCATTAAATATAAAGAGATTTCATGTATAAAAAAAAGGAGGAGTCGGGGTTTGACCTCCTGACCTCCTCCCTATTAAACAAATCTCAACCCAACTCCACTAACAGCTTTATTGGGAAATGTGTCATCCAATTTTTATTTAAACTCAATTCATCAGTGCGCCCAGGTAGAGGAGGCAGTGCACGTCGTTCGAGGCAGAATTTTGCAGGAGGGGAGAAATTTCACTTTGTCAGAATTTGACAAATTTTATATGGTTTCAACACTTCTCGACGCCACGAACACAATGGCGTTGTTCATTTCTCCATCATAGTTTTCATTTTTCGACCATTTTTCAGTATGTAGGTATAAGACTCCTTTTTGTAACTGATGCTTGTACTCTTCTTTTTCATGCCACTTAATGAATGAAGGCCTCCCCATTGATTGAGCAGGGCCCGGAGACGTAGTCCAAGATGGACGAAATCCATTATCAAGTCTTATTGTCTTCTTTCATGCTTTATGCGTTTCTCCTCTTCTCTCATGTGCACATTAAGTTTTCTATGTTAAGCTACAATTTTTGCATGTAATTCTTTAACACATCTATAAGCAAAAGATTTTGGATCAATAGTGCAAAGGTACCACAGTGGGTGAGGAGAAGATGTCTTTGTTTTCTCCCATGATCTTATCCTACTGTGTGGAGGAGCCTTGTATGGAGGCCATGGATGTCACCACAATATTCTCCTTACTTTGAGAGCAAATTAGGAAGAATACAAATTTCCCTGTTTGGGAGATGACCTTACTACATTTCTTAGCAATGATCAAAGAAATCTAAGTACCTGGGGCTACCTCTGGTATGCTGTATAGTTTTCTGCCCATAGTAATAATAACACTACATGGTTTAGACTGATATGTAACATAATGTTTCCACAAGTATGTTTGGCCTAACAAAACATCACAAACTTCAAGGCCCACAAACATTAGACAATACCTCATCCTTGAGGCTTGATGTTGTAGGGTATATGACATTGTTGGTTGAAGTGAAAATATCACCCTTGGTGGAGCCACCTGATGGTGTATGGCTGTAGGTGTGGTATTTTTGGAACACCTAATTTCTTAATGACATCTATTGAGATGAGGTTATTTTGACTCTTACTATCGATAATGAAGCATAATGGAGCATCGTTCACCCACATCTTTGAGTGAAAGAGGCTCTCAAATTCCTTTGGATATTTGGGCTCACTTTGCTGGACCTTGGTGGTGGCAACTATGGCATTGGTTCTGCATCTATTATATATTTCCCATTGTCTATGTCTAGTTAAAATTCAAAACCCGCGTCTAACTTTATGGCATTTAAACGAGCCACCAATGACTTCCTTCAGAGAAATTCATTGTAGTTATGAGAGGGGTTCTTTTGGAAATGTAACATACCCTATTACCTCCCCTAGACCGAACTAAAGGTGTAAGGAGGTAGTTGCTATCGTAGACCCGACTACATTCTCTTGTCATGGAAATGGGGTATAAAATTTTCACTCTTTTTCAACATTTTTAAAATGAAAAAAAATATCCCCATTGTGTTTGTCTCGTTGAGACCTTTTTGGTGATATAAGATTTATCTCAATTCAACTTACAGATTAAAGGTTATGGTCTTTCACTATTTTTTCATTTAATTTCTATCCATAGCAATAAGGCGATGCCACATGGAATCCACATGATGCCCACATGTATCAAACATTATTTTTGTTGCATGCATGGAAATTGATGTTGTACCCCTATCCCTCACCATATGAAGCATAATTTCCATAAATCCATAAATAATATGGGAGAAAAACCCTTCTCTCAAAGATAATAATCTTATGAAAAGTACCTTTAAAAACCCTAGTTATAAAGGATTTCCTAGGTTGCATAATTTATAGACTGCGACACTATCACACTTTTCCCATTCAAAAAGTGTGACACTTTTAAATTAAAAAGTATAAGAAGTTTCTAGAATATAACCCTTGTGGATGACCTCTCCTTTGATCGGTTTATATCTGGCTTGCCTCCCTACTTTTTTGGATCTCAACCTCCATCCCTTATCCTCTTCTTATCCCTTCCCAAGCCTACAAGTACAACCATCTCCTATTGAGATGGCTAGTTAGAAAATATCAAGAAATCTTGGTGAAACTTTGCTAGAATACCAACCTTTTTGACCATAATACTTTTGAAGGGAAGGCATTAGAATGAAGGAACAAAATGGAAGGGGACCTATAATATCAAGGCTTAAGTTGTAACCAATTCTTTCATGATTAATAAAATATTACATTTCTTTCCCATAAACATTGCCTACATTTGTGGGTTTTTATTACATATCTCCTTGATCATATGTAAATGTATTTTTCAAATCATATTTGTGTATATTTTCTTTGATCTCTTGTTTGTTTGTTCTAACAATGAGCCCCTTCATCGTGAAGACTAAATACAAGGCTATGAGATAAAGATTACAAGAATCCAGTGAGGACAAACATTGATTAAAAAGGTAGGAAACACTCACCACGTTGTTGCTCATCTATTATTTTATCATTTTAGGCATGAGGAAAGTTTTCTATTCCTTTTTGTTTTGGTCTAGGTATAGGTGCCAAAACTAGGAAGATCTCTCTTGTCTAAAAGAGGGATTTTTCCATCAATAAAATTGGCAACCATACTAGGGATCAATAGTCAGATCTATTCTTCAATTTCATTCTAATTGATTGAGTCCTTTTTTCTTGAGTCTTTATGCTTTCTAAGTCATTAGCAAGTCATATTTGAATCTTAAACCCTAGATCCATTCAGATCCGGAAAACATTTTTTTCTTGGTTTTTGTTCCTATCACGCACTTTTGTCAGGAACAGTGTGACACTGCAACACAACTTGTTTATCACACTGCATTGGACTGTAGCTTGTGACATTACCTTGAAAATTAAATTTTCCTATGTTTTCGCCTAAATTGATTTTAGAACTATTTTTGATGTGCTTTTTCAGGTTGTTTATTGTTCCTTTACAATTTAAAATTTTCAGATCCAATCTTTTTTGTGCGCCTTTTCACCTTTTTCGAGTGTGTGTTGGAAGTGGTTTTCGAACTCATGTTTATTTTTTGAGTGCATGTTTCTTCATGATTATTAAATTCTTTCATCTTGTTTAAAAGAAAGGATCAAAAACTACATTTAATGTTTTTCAGTGCATTTGAAAAGCAAAAAAATAAAGGAAAAATCTTAGATTTTAGTTCATAGGTGGAGTATTTTTTAGCTTTTATTTTTAATCAAAGTAAGTTGCATTAAAAAAAAAATTCCCTTCATGGTTCGTGGAGGGGGAAGGGTGGGAATCATGTATCCTATAGTTAGGATTGATTTGCATTTAAAGAGTAGTTCATGTTTATTGAATTGAATGTTACACTTGTTTCTTTGCTTAAAACCTCTTATACCTCTTATTCCTTATTATAGCTAGAATTCATTGAAATAAAATCTTGGATTTCATTTCGTTGCACTTGATATTTCGAGTCCTGTCAAAATATCATTGGTTTCAACTCCATATTCGTATTGTGTAAACAACAACCATAAAATTAATGCTTAATAAAATTTATTCAACATTTTTACATTTCTCCATAAGCAGACCTACATTAGATTAGGTTTAGGGCCTTGGAATAGTTGGTGAGTTTAAACTCTCCAAGGTTATGAAACAAACATTAGAATATTGAGTTAGGGAGTAAAAATCCATTTATTGCATCACATTTTCTGGGAAGCTCATTTGACATGGGAGTTAAACATGAGGTCACATTGGGCCCAATGTAGTAATTTACCTTGCTTCATTGGTATTTGTGGCGTTGATTTACATGTATTACAAAATGTGTTGTAAAAAAATTAGGGATGACTTAGGACGAATACCCTTGTTTTAAGGAACCTCTCGAGGAGATTTCAAGTTTGTTCCTTTCCCTTGTGTGTATGTTTGACTGTTGATTGTCCCCCCAAGATGGGTTGTGTTGTAGGTGGTGACCTTAGTGGCTTTTATCTTAGGGTTCATACATAAGGTGATAGTGAGGGGGACATCCTCACTGTACCCGGGATAGACGTTGGTCAAAATCACTTGGGCCTTTCTAGAGGGTGCTCCACTATATGTGAGGGTACTTGCATAAGGGTTGGATTGTTAAGCAGGTTAGCTACGTGATTATTACACCCATTCTCTTTTTATCCACTTTTCATATTGATCTTGCGATTTTGGATTTCATCACCAACTAATGTGATCACTATGTGAAGGTTTGTATGTTTTCTTCCTTAGATTTGATAGTGTATTTGTTTGTTTTTCTGTTTAGCAGACCTTAGGTTGAGTCAGATGACAACAATACTAAATTCTACCAATTAAGGAACCCCTTTTAGTGAGGATCTTGGCCTTTTTCCTTATATTGGAAATATCATTTCTCCTTATATTAATACATTGTGCCTGCTTGTATTCATGATAGGTTTACTAGTATGGTTGCTTTTCAACTTCATTGGTCCCAAACATCTAAGCTAATAGACATCAACCAAGTTATCTACCTCAAAAACACCAACCTCATGTTGACCCTTTGCCTTATTTTCCCATCATGTCTTCTCCCCTTTATTCTTCCTCACCTAGTAAAAGTCTTGATGCAAGTAACTACGAATCTAAGAAGAAGAAGAAAAGGGAGAATAAAAATAAGAAAAATAACCAATGGGGTAACCAACCAACCATTATTCTGAGTGTTAATAATGTTGAGAAGCCTTCCAACATACATTGCAAGCCCAAATTCCCTTGTAATCCTTGTAAAGATGACCACCTTCTTAATGATTGTCTTGGTATTCCTATAGTCTTAGAAGTGTGATCTAAGGATTCTCATCAACTTTTTGTTGGTCCATTAACTAGTGATTATAAGGCTCTAGGGAAAAATGGTAAAGTTATGTTTCCTTGTAGGTTATGCAAAGTGAGTCATCAAACTCACATTTTACCTCGTATGGATGAAGACTCGAAATTTTTGGAAAACCTTGTTGCTTCTCAGTAGCAACTTCCAACTGGTTACTGTAACTTTTCTTCCATCCCACTATCGGTTGATGAAGTGATTGATTCGATTCCACCATCGGTCAATTCCACTCTTCCCTTGGAGAGTGAAGCCCATACTGCTCATGTTGATGAGCCATTGTTTGATGAAGTGGTCGACTTGATTCCACCTTGAGTCGATCCCACTCTCCTCTTAGAGAGTAAATTCAATATAACTCATGCTTTTCTTGTTACTTTAGATTCCACAGTACAAGGGGATATTTCTTCTGTTCCCAAGGATTCCTGTCCAAGTACTCAAGTCACTTCCTTTGATTGGAATAGTCTATCAAAGCCTTGTCTCCCTTCTTGCATGCCTTTCTAAATCACCATGTGGGATTGTGATAATCACATATATTTCACTATTATAGATGAAGGTTATTTTTTTAGCATTATATCCTCGATTGCTTGGCAAGATATAGGTTCCCCTTAACTTATGTCTGTTACTCATAAAGTGTTGGATTTTAACAGAAAATCCAATGAACCTTTAGGGATCCTTCCTCGAATGCTCATTACCTTGGAAGGAAAAACTATCTATATTGACATTATGGTAGTCTGAGGCCCCTTGGATTTCAATTTTTTCCTTGGACGAGACTATGACTATGCCATTTCCACACTCTTTTGAGTGATGTCTTTTACTCATAATGGAAATATTATGACTATTAACCACCTTTCATTCATTGGTCCCGATCTGAATGGAAACAATCTGACCTCCCTGAGTGTTCCTTATATGCAAGTGGTATTCCCCCCGCCACAAGTTAATTATGTAGCAACATGTCCCATGTATTCCCTTCTCGATGAAAAAGAGCCTCTCACTACATGATCAACTTCTTTTGACCTAGATTCGATAGCTGACATGGTGAACCCTTCAATGGGGACATTGTAGCTTAATATTCCTACCTCTATTGAGTCCCTTGACATGTATTCCAAGTTCAAGAGAATTGTTCTTTTATCTGATGAAGACCTCTTGGAAGCCTTGATCGAGGTATGTCCGTTGACATGTGTTCCTTCTAAATATTTGTCCTATTGGAAGCCACGATTAAGGTAAGCATCATGAGCATAGTTATTTTTCTGTGTAAAGCTCATTAAAAAATGAAAGAGGTCAATATTAGCATAGTTCCATTTCTAGTTTAAGCTTGTTACAAAATGAAACATGCCCCATGAGCATAGTTCCTTTCCTGTGTCAAGCTCGTTAAAAAATAAAATAGATTTCCCTCCATAAAGTCTAGGGAGCATGTGCCTCTTGTCATCATGCTAGAATGAAGCCACTAACCTCTGTATGTCATCAATAGGGGCAAGGAAACCTATGCCTATCCTAAGCATAATTTTTCTCTTTTTCAAGCTTGCGTAAAAATGAAACCTATCCCGAGCATATTTTTTTCTCTATTTATAGCTTGTGTAAAAGTGAAACTTGTCTCAATCATAATTTTTTCTTTGTTTCAAGCTTGTGCAAAAATGAAACCTATCTCAAGCATAGTTTTTTTTTATCTATTTCAAGCTTGTGGAGAAATGAAACCTATCTCAATATTAGTCTTTTTTCTTTCTTGTGCTTGTAAATACATGAGACTAAGTTACCAAGTATACTTTTATCACATTTTCGGGCTTGTAAAAACTATACGAAAAGGAACTTTGAGGAGTTCCCTTTAAGCTCTTTTCAAACTCCCTAAACATGAAAAAATTCTTGAGTGAGCTTGTTTCCGTTCAGTTTGTTAAAGGATTTGAGAGGGTGTCTATTCAATGTAAATTTATCCCTTTTTTGGATTGGACAGACTAACTATGAAAAAAGGTATACTCTAGTTAGTCATGGCTAGAAGAGTTATCTTTTGTATTGTTTTATCCTTTTTCAACCCTAGGAGACTAAATTTACAAAAAATAACACCCTTATGGTCTTCTTTATGTTTTTATGTTGAAATAAGCTAATGAGTTATCTTTTATACCCTTTTTGGACTCGCTAAATCTAAATGCAAAATGTCATATTGGAGTTTCCTTTTTATTCCTTTTCAAAATCTCTAAACATGAAAAGACACCAAGTTATGCCTTCATTGGACTCGTCAAACTTAAAAAATGAATGGCCCATTTGTAAATTGGGACAAAACCACTCCTTCCTAAAGTTCATTCTCATCAAAATAATCATATTATACTTTGAGCATATGTTATCCTCCTCAATCTCGTGTAAAAATAAACAGGTACTCACCAGAAATGGTGCAAGATATTTGAGAATGGAATATGTATATAATATGTATGACAATGTGTTTCTCTTGAACATGATACCCTTTCACTTCTTGTGTTGAGGTTGGGAAAATCCACTTGTCTCTCGTTGATTGTACCCCTTTAAAAAGTATTACACTTTGGTATGTGACCCACTTTTTGAGTTAGTGCTGCCAAGAAAATTGTCATGTCGTCAATATGTTGAAAAAAAGTCAACCTAATTTTAGGTACTAATTCTTCTATCACATCAACCATATTTGAGTTAGCTAGTTTTTATAGTCCATAAAGCGTTCTATCGCATCATCCATCCCCAAGTTAGCCCTAAATCATTTGGTGCTCTGTTCCACTGGAAATTTTTGTACTTGTTTTGTGTTGTTGATGGGTGATACATCAAGGCCCTCCTACAATAAATCACTTCCTTACCTTTGACAATAGGTTTACATCATTTACCTTTGATCAATTGATTCTATGAGTGTTTGACTTCAGATCATTTACTCACACTCCATAGAATATACTTGAGTACCTTAAGGTCCATTGTCCTTATTGGTGGTTTCTTTTGTGATTTTTAATGGTTTTCATCATTGACCAGTAATCAATAGGTTTATATCATGTTCGACCTCAACACATTGATTCACATGGTTATATTCATACTTTGGATTGATAGAGATGAAGACCCTAGACCTTGTCTATTATGTCTAGGTTGCGATGGAGTTATTTGAGTATTTATGATTGTTGCATAGATCAACAGTGTATGTCTAGTGACTATGTTCATATTGAGTCATCTAGGCATGTATCCACAATTTATGTTGGTCGCAATGACCCTCTGTTGTAGCCGCTGCAACACCCCACAAATTTTTGGGTGGTATCCAAAATTTTGGAAACCCACACATCTTGCCCTAGACTGCTACGGTTTCGATAAGGCCTTCAATTGGTTACTCTCCTCGCAACCCTTCCTATCAAACCCTTTTGACGTCCCTACTTACGTAATGCATATCGCATTGATGAATTTGTTTTTTGTGGGTAGTTTCTCTAAAAAGGTGGTAGATTCCTCACGTGCCCTCCAAGCCCCATCTTTCCCTACTGGCATTGCATAGGGAGAGATATCATGAGATTGACAAGCATGGTTTCCCCTAAATTACGTTAAGTCTTAGGTAGGTGTGATTTTCTCACGCACTTGTTAAACCCTAAATGATCTTGTAATGCCTCATCCTTGAAGATGATTTTCATTAGGCACATGTAAGCGTTGGTTCCAAGTCATTCATGTTTGCAAAATCATGACGCCACAAAATGTTTTGAATACGATGATTCCAAAGGTCTTAGGGACAATCAAAATGCTTACATATTCTATTAAGAATACACATTTGAATTATTGGACATCTAAGGTTTAAATACTTGACTAACAAAATCATTGCCTTATTTGGTGTAAGTGGCTTAATTTTGTTATTTATTAATGTGCAGGGTTTTTGGAGCAATGATATCATATATAACCCTACACATATACAAAAATGCACATGATTTGGAAAAGAAGGTTTCCAAGGAGGCAAATAATGAAGCTCATCAGGTTGGCATATATGGCATACAATTATGGAAAGTTAATGCGATGACAGTGTCCATGGAACGCATGCCATTATAATTACACCTATAGTGCTAGCGAATTCGAACTTCACATCTACGGAACAACAAATTAAGCATTTAAATTTTGTGGTTGCAATGTGGAAGTTGAAGGTCACATAAGCTGGTGTCATTACAATTTCCTGTGTTGGTCGTGAATTATTATAATACGCGACCAAAAGAAGTGAAAGTCTCCACACATTGCAAAGACAAATTTCGCTGTAGTTATTTCAGCTACAAAGTAGCTCCTTGACAATCACATTATCATGATAGAAATATCAATCAAAAATTTCAGTTTTGATTCTTTATCCCAACAACTACTTCGCTAGCCAAATTGTCTTGGTTGCAATCTACTCATTTTCTCGACCTAGTGTTGCCTTCAATCATCCACGAAGATAGGTTCTAGGCCATAATAAAGGAACGAAATGCGCTACCAGAAAGCACAATAAATACATTAAGAGGTCTTCGAAATGGGGGCTATTATCAAAACACATAGCAAGGCACCATGGTAGAAGCCCATATGCCCATATGCGCAAAAGTTCTCCACATAGTTCCTAGATGCCAACAACGCACACAAAAGGCAGTGATGAGGTTGTAGTCCAAGCAGTTAAATGATCGTATCGATGATTTCCTCACACACTAGGCATGGAGTTTGGATGCGCTGCATTAAGACAGTATAAAGGCTCACATTTCAAAGGCAAAAGGTTTATCCAATAAGTGGCCGGAAATCCACAAAGGGAAAGAAGATGTGTTCCCCATATGAGGAAAGCAAGATGACAAATATCACCAATGCCTCTGGTTATCGACATGTTTTTTAAGTTGTGAGTTTCAATATGGGATGTGCTGCCTATTGCTCTTAGCTAGAGCGGCTACACCAAAAGATGACCCATGTACTCATAATCACACTAATGATCGATGATGCAGAGCATTCTCCCGAAATATTAAGCGATGGTCCATGCATTCGATAAAATGATGAAATATCCCCATTCACACTGGAAGAGGAGCATTTGGAATTACACATTCTATTTGTAAACAAAGGTTTAAAATTGTTGAGCCAAAGGGTTTTGTGACACTGGTTTATTTCAAGAGACATGCAATAGTCGACTTTGCGTTCATCAAGCTGGGCATGCCATGAATTGATAAAAGGCCTGGGACATATGAGTCGGGAAGTCGCAGGACAAAAGCAGAGGGATTTATCTTTGTAGTGTGACCTGCATGGAGTGTGACCATGAGACCTCCTTATGAGTTGCAAGGTCGCATCTTAGAGCCTCAAGGGAATGACCAGAAAATGCGACCCACATCATGACATGGGATGTGACCTGCATGGTTGTAATTACTAATATTGGTGGAACACTAAATTAGTAGATCCTTTCCACAAGGCCGGGCTATAGTCTTGGCCTTCTAAATCCACAAAGCATTTTATAATCAACGGAGTCCTAAAATGAAGGAACTTTTTCCAATGACTATGACACAACTCTCAAATGTATCTACCATCAAGTCGCATTTCCTTCCTAGGTCGCATGATCACAGTTTAGACTCCAACGCAGGAATGCGATCCACAAAGTGCTGTGATTATTGGACTTTCACCAGAGTCACTTCATTTTTGTGCCATCCCTCTCCAGGTTGCAAAGTCATGCTATAGAGCCTTGACAAATGACCGAGATATGCGACCTACAGGATGAATGCGATTATGCGACCTTCCTACTAGCCACATCCTTTGCTGCCAATCCCTTGACCAAGATATGCAACTTACAGGATGATTGCGAGTATGCGACCTTCCTGCTAGTCGTATCCTTTGCTGCCAGTCCCTAGATTGCGTATCTACCTTGCGAATTCACAGGATGAGGAGCTGTTTTAGTTAACGCCAAGATTAATATGGAGTTGCCATTGAGACTGTGCGAACTCGTTGAGGTTTGACTGAAATAATATGTGCGATCACATTGGAAAGAATAACGGCAAGTTGCATCTCTCCAATAGTTCCTTGACCGAGGAGAGAGTTAAACACGAGTCTCTACTGTAATCCTAAGAATATCCTCACTTAAATATTTGATTGATAGTTGGCATGGTGGGGTTTATGTTCCAAAGTGTTTATATACCAAACGAGTGGCCTAAAATGATGCCATGCTCTTAAAGTTAATAATTGATCCAATAAACATGAATGATGTCCATGTAGCAATAAGATGTTCGACGCCTTTGGAGGATTTAGCGATACTACGTACTTGCATAGCCACCTTGAGAGTAATGGGGGTTGTGAGTCAGAAACCGCGGGAGTAATGATTCCAATGTCAAAGTATAAGTGGAACAATTATCCTTTGTTTATCCTCCAGTTCCTTTCAAGGGCCCAGCTATTCGAGGCCTCAAGATGAAGGTATTGAAGTTGTTTGACACAAATTGTGCATGTTTGGTTTTTATGGAGCCACCAAGGTAGACCTCTGTCTCCTGTCTCAAGTTGTTGGAATGGGAAGCGATTAAAGAAGTGGATTATTCTTATACCTACTTGGGAAACTTAGACATAATATTCCCCTTGGCTCTGCAAAGTAGTGGAACTACATCCAACCCTCATTCCATAGTAGGTCCATGGACAAAACATTGATCAAAGAGGTGTGAGGAGACCCTATAAAATCCCCCCCCAAGGCCATATGCATTGATAAGACTATGGCCCAATGATTGACCACATAGGGGTCTAAATTAATTATTTATTAATTCCATCCTTTTAATCAATTAATTGTAGTTATAGTATCGTTCTTTGTTATAAATGAACTTGACCAATGGTATTTTCTTGTAGGCATGGAGAGGGATGAGAATGTTGGTCTATGCGAAGAATTCAATAAATATTAGACATTGTGCCGATCTCAATGGTAGATCGCAAGGAAAAGAAAGAATGTTGACCTAGAAAAGGAAGCTAGGATTTCTACAGAATCCACACAAATAGAGCTTCAACGAAGAACACAACAACAAGAGGTGGTCAGGTGTGGGCAAGGCACAATGACATGCACTTCAACGATTCATGTCTTCATGGTTTCTTAACAATGTCAGCAATGAAACCCAACACTAGGGTTTCCTTTCAACAAGCCAGATGTCCCCTTTTAGTTTCCAAGAACATTTCAATAAACTTGAAGGTGCATCGCCAAAAGATCGATGAATGCGAGCGAAGCATAGTGGAAAGAAAACAGGTTGTCTCCAGGACCAATCATTCACATCATTACGACATATGGGAAATAAGCACACTAGGGTTTCAGATAACCCTCCACCCCTTTCTCTCTATCTCTTTCATCATTACGTAAATATTGCCCACCATTATATCAGCCACTATGTTAAGTCTGATTTGGGCATTGTAACAATCATTTTGGCTTGAGAAAGAATTGGTTAATCTCAAAAGTCATGAGGGTAGCTGAAAGGTCATGATGGAAGGCCAAAGGTCATGGTAGGTGAACAATCACCTCATCTCTATAAATTTTCCCCTAGGCCTCATTTATTGAGACTTTAGCTCTTAAGTTGAGGCTAATATAGATAGTTGTTTTATGCTTGAGAGCTAGGGCCACTCAGCTCTTGGTAGCTAGGAGAGTGGATTTGCAGTGGGGCTAGGGTTTTGGCATCGAGCAATGGCATGAACAACGCATGTTCCACTATTGGGTATTGACCAATTGCATGATATGCATTTGAAGTTTCAGCATATTAATAAGATGTTTTCTTTTATCTTTGGCACTGATTCCCATGCTTACTCATGGATGGTGGTTGTATTAGCTGTCTGGTACCTCACCATATTTGTATGTGTGCTTTCTTATACACAAGATGTTATGTACTGATACATAGTGGTTGCATGTATGTTTCGCTTTCGAATCTATGTTTACTTGTTTCTTGCCATGTCGGTGACCTATTGTGAACTACTTCACAATTGACCTCTGGCATGTTCCTATTTATTATGACTAATGGGGTTTTAGCTCACTAATCCCTCTCATCGTTTATCTCTTCTTACCGTTGGTGTGACTTGTTTTCACCTCTTTCTACAATTTATCAATCTTTGGCTGATTTTGTTTCACTGAACGAGCATTTTATTATTGCCCCACTCTGGCACCTTCTCATTTGATAACTAAGAGCAGAAAACATTCATGGTGGAAATGGGGCCCACATACTGGATGGGTATCCTATCCCAAATGGTGTGAGGTCTAATTGGGACTTCGCAGCGGGGAGACCCCTTAGTTTTTGGTGGTACATTTTGGCCCGTCAAGAAATTGGTGCTAGAAGGAGGGCAAGATGACAAGCTGAGCCCTTAAAGCCTACAGTTTAGTATCATATCTGTTAATGAATCTGAGTAGAATCTTGCTCCTGGGGTGTTTATCTGGTTTGTCTATTTTTTGATTTTCCATCCCCCAGGAGTAGCTTTATCACTTATCTCAGTTAAATTTTTATGGTGAGGATGGAACACCCATAACCGAGCACATTTATGATTTCCTAGAGTTTTGTGAATCTTTTGAGATGGACGATGAAGAGTTTGCTTGTGGTATTCTCCCTCACCCTTGAAGGTCGCACCAAGCAATGGTGCCACACGTTGCCAATGAAGTCCATCCGTTCATTCAATCAACTTGTTAGTAAGCTCCAACAAGCATTTGACATGTACGATTTTCAAGATGTGTTAAAGATGATAAATGAGCTTAGGATCAAACCTGAAGAATCTTTAGAGGATTTTTCTTTCAGATTTGTGCATCTTTGTTTTGAATTTCCTGAAAGTGATGCCAAATGGGTGTATTTGAATATAAATTTTCAACGATTGGTTCTTGTTTCTTCACAACATTTTCAATTAGAAACAAGTCCTATTTTGCATGAGTATCATCATAATTTGCAGATTACAAAGCATCTAGATTCTACCCATAATTTTGTTTTGCCTCTCTCTGAATATGGAACAACCTCAAGCCCCCAAGGAAGAGATTACTATTTGTGGAATTTATCATCTTCCTCTTGAATTTTTACATAATAAGATTTTGGCCGTAAATGGTTCAAACAATGAACAATGCTTTCTGGGAAATGGATCTGATGGTCTCGCCTCTAAATCCATCTTACATCTCTTTGATCTTGAATCTGAAAATTACATAACATCTCTTCCTGTTGATGGAATGTCGATCGAGTCCATTCAACATACGTCTCACTATATCCTAAGATCTCATTCACCTGCGCATGATGGATTTGATCTTGTCTCAAGTAAAGTTGACTGTTTTATCAAATCCATGGACCATGTCAGGCCTACAAATCTCTGTTGCTCTTTGGCGAACATAAATGGGAAGGATGCGAGTCTGGGTCCGATCAGTGCCCCTTCATTTGACCCTGTGCATCCATTCTATCCTGATTTATTCCATGGGTCTACTAAACCCGCGGTTCCTTTAGATCATTCACCTATTTATCTTGCTTGCATTGATTGATATCTTGTACATGGGAGTGATGTTTCATAGTCAAGGGATGTAGAGTCTGCATCCCTTATGCCTGATCTTTGCTACTTGCAGTCTTTAACAGGTGAAGAAGAGGGCCATGCATCTCGCCTAGCTCAGGCTTGTTCTCTCTTTAATCCCTCATCACTCCCAACCCAAGAAGAGCCTTATGTGTTAGATACCCAACTTGATCAAACTGGTGGTTTCATCCATCCTTATTTTACCAGAAATATTTTCACTCACGCCTTTGGTGATTATCCTATGTACCCATCTGTTGATCCTAGGAAGCCCCCAAAATTTAATGACCCACCTTTCAAACGTTTAAGGACTCATCAGGAAGTTGAGGCACTTCAGCTTCCACTGATGGTTATGTCAGGTTCTCACGTTCTTGATGAGACCCTTAAACCAAGTCGAATTAGAGTTTCTGGAATTAGGGTTTCTGCACATGATGCTCCTCTTAACATCATCTCCCCAGATGCGAGCTCATCTTGGAAATCATTTGATTCAAGCATTGTCTCTCAGAGCAAATCTTTCCAGCACCTTTCAACTGATGTGCATCAACCACTATACCCTAATTTGTTTGCTCAAGGGAGTGCTCTGGCCATTGTCTCAAATATTTTTTTATTGTTCCTGAACTAGTATAATTTGTCAACATACACTATCAAACGATGTATTACAATCTCCCATATGGGAAGGTTCCAATCGCCTGATTTCCCCTCTGCCTGACACTCTTTCGGTTGATTCGGCTCATTCTTAGGAATCTATAGAATCTCATCCATCGAGCTGCCAATATATCAATATTCAGACATTGAATCCAATCCACAATATTTTCACTGATAGTTGTCCAGTCACAACCAATGATAACTATATAAATCCATCTGCAAATCTTACAAAGCTACCAATATTTGATGGCGTGTCATTTGAAGGTTCAGAGTTTTGTTAGGATGGTGAGGCACTTCAGCTTTCGTTGATGGCTATGTCAGATCCTCATGCCCTAGACGAAGTCTATGAAAAATTCCAAACTAGGGTTTCTAAAATTAGGGTTTCTGTGTTTGAATCCTCAAGGATCTCAATTGGACCTGGCAGAAACCCCTCTTTTCTAAGTCATTAAGTTGATCAACCTCTACATCATGATCGGGTTGCTGATCGAATTAATCTGGCAGATTCCTTTGCTAGCCAGCAACGTCTTGCCTTGGATTTAGGGTTAAGCATGAACGGATGTATGTCATGGCTGGGTGACTATAAATTTGACGCTTATGATTTGGTTCACTAGGATTGGGTTGCAGTTTTCGTTGAAAGGTATTTTTTGGCATGTTTGCCTGGAAGTAGACGAGATTTTCTTTCTATTGTGCATGCTTTACAGGTAAGCATTTTATTTTTTGCACAACTCTTTTCACAAATTATGATTATTTTCATCTTTATTTTGGCAAGCCAGGAACTCCTGTGGTGGCTGCATTAGAAGTTTGATTTCACATAACCCGACCTATGCTTTGGTTAAATTAGGATTTAGGGTTTTAGACTAGTTAGGTTTTAGTTTTTTCTTATTAGTTTGCTGATTAGAATTTGCTTTGTGATTTAAATTTGTCATGCTTCATTTTCTTTACTGTAGGTAGTTAGTTCCCTTCTTGTTTATTTTTTGCACTCATGTCCTTTCATTTGTTTATTGTTGCATGGCATTCATGAAATCTCTGCATATGCATTGCATTGGTCCTTTAATTGAAATTAGTTGATCTCTTCTGCACATGGCATTGCATTTTCTCATTAGCCCTGTCCGCGACATTGCATCATGCACCTTCCTTCTTGCTTGGCACACACTAACCTCGTACCTAGCTTGGAAGTTCCCTCTGTGTTGCATACAGCCGCATGAGCCCTCATGAACCTGAAACCTTCAAGACTTTGTTATTGTGACTAGCTTTATCACATCCTTTCCCACATGCTCTAATCTTAAAGTGCATTACTTCAAACCCATTTACACAAACCCTAAGGGAGTCCCATGGTCACCCAACCCTAGAACTAAAACCCTAGTCCCATGATTGTGTGAGGTCATGATGGTTACACCAATGGGTGGCGTCTCTTAGAGCTAGTCATCAAAGTCGCATCCTGGATATCTCTCCTACGAGTATAGTTTATTAACAAGGGAGATAAGAAAAGAGTGCTTATGGGAAATCCTAATAAGTTTGAATGACCTATACCCATAATCTGAAGCTTGTGCTCAACATGGTCTTGATTATTTCAATGATTTATGCTTTTGATTCACTTATTGATTGGAAATGAGGTGTGGCAGCTTGGCATAAGGGAAAACCTAAATCAGGATGTTTTTTAGTTTCTGAAAAACAAGAAATAACCTCTCTCGCTCATAAAATAAGTCGGGATCCCTCATCTACCATAACGCAATGAACAACCAAAAATAAGTGCAAATGCACACATAAAATAAAATGAAACCAAATAAAGGGTAAAGGATTGAGAAAGGCTTCCTGCGCAGAGAGGTAATGCAACGACTCTGCTGAGGTACTAACCAAGCTCACTGGCAGCGGAGCAATGTTTATGATTTCTTGGAGTGACTCCACCGGGGTACTGTCCAAGCTCGTTGGTAATGGAGCAACACCAAAAACTTACTTTTAAAATTCTGAATATTATAAGCCCTTTTCCTCGTTCTTTACACCATCATCAACTACCGATATGTGTGAACTTTTAATTTGATGTTTACTGACTACCAAGACCTAGCTAAGACACAAAGCGAAGGTATATCTTGAAAGGTCGAGGCAACACAAGGGGTACCCATGGTGTCTGTTCGATGTTCCCTTGCATCATTATTCACGCTTGGACTACTACAGGGGTGTTGACAGAGATACTAGGTTCAACTAGTGGTTCGCCAATTGTTGTAGCCGCTACAACACCACCCAAATTTTTGTGTGGTATCCAAAATTTTGGGTACCCCCACTTCTTGACCCAGGCTGCTAAGGTTTCAATAAGGCCTTCAACCGGTTACTCTCCCTGCAACCCTTCCTATCAAACCCTTTTTACATCCCCACTTACGTAATGCATACCGCATTGATGAATTTGTTTTTTGTGGGCAATTTCTCTAATAAGGTGTTAGAGTCCTCACGTGCCCCCCAAGCCCCATATTTCCCTACTAACATTGCATAGGGAGAGATATCATGAGATTGATGAGCATGGTTTCCCATAAATTACGGTAATGCTTAGGTAGGTGTGATTTTATCTCACACTTGTGAAACCCTAAATGATATTGTAATGCCTCATCCTCGAAGATGCTTTTCACTAAGCACATGTAAGCGTTGGTTCCAAGTCATTCAGGTATGAAAAATCATGACCCCACTAAATGTTTTGAATGCGATGATTCCAAAGGTATTTGGGACACTCACAACGCTTACATATTCTATTAAGAATACACATTTGCATTATTAGACATCTAAGTTTTAAATATTTTACTAACAAAATCATTTCTTATTTAGTGTAAGTGGCTTGATTTATTTATTTATTGATGTGCAGGGTTTTTGGAGCAATGATATCATATATAACCCTACACATATACAAATACACACATGCTTTGGAAAATATGGTTTCCAATAAGGAAAAGAATGAAGCCCATCAAGTTGGCATATATGGCATACAATTATGGAAATCCAATGCGAAGACAATGTCCATGGAACACATGCCATTATCATTACACCTAAAGTGTCAGCGAATTCAAACTTCGCACCTAGGCAACAACAAAATAAGCATTGAAAGTTCATGGTTGCAATGTGGCAGTTGAAGGTTACGTAAGCTGGTGTCATTACAATTTCCTGTGTTGGTTGGGAATTATTATAATATGTTACTAACAGAAGTGAAAGTTTGCACACAATGCAAAGACAAATTTCGTCGTAGTTATTTCAGCTACAAAGTAGCTCCTTGGAAATCACATTATCATGATAGAAATCTCAAATGAAAAAAGTTTTGATTCTTTATCCCAACAACTTCTTCACTAGCCAAATTGTCCTCGATGTGACCTACTCATTTGCTCGACCTAGTGTTTCCTTCAATCATCCATGAAGACAGGTTCTATACCATAATAAAAGGAATGAAATGCATTGCCAGAAAGCACATTAAATACATTAAGGGGTCTTCAGAAGGGGGCCTGTATTCAAAGCATGAAGCAGGGCACTGTAGTAGAAGCCCATATGCCCATATCCGCAAAATTTCTCCACATAGTTCCCAGGTGCCAACAACGCACACAAAAGGCAGTGATGAGGCTATAGTCCAAGCAGTTAAAGGATCATATCGACTATTTCCTCATGCACCAGGCATTGAGTTTGGATGCACTGCATTAAGATGTTATAAAGGCTCACATTTCAAAGGCAAAAGGTTTATCTAGTAACTGGTCGGAAATCTGCAAAGGGAAAGAAGATGTGTTCCCCATATGAGGAAAGCACGATGCCAAATATCACCAATGCCTTTGGTTATCGACATGTTTTGTAAGTTGTGCATTTCAATATGGGATGTGCTGCCCATTGCTCTCAGCTAGAGCAGCTACACCAAAAGATGAGCCATGTACACATGATCGCACTAATGATTGGCGATGCAGAGAATTCTCCTGAAATATTAAGCGATGGTCCATGCATTTGATACAACGATGAAATAATTCCATTCATGCTTGCAGAGGAGCATTTGGAGATTACACATTCTATTTGTAAACAAAGGTTTAAAGTTCTTGAGCCAAAGGATTTTGTGACACTGGTTTATTTCAAGAGACATGCAAAAGTCGACTTTGAATTCACAAAGTTGGCCATGTGATGAATTGATAATAGGCATGGGACATATGAGTCGGGAAGTCCCAGCACAGAAGTGGAGGGGTTTAGCTCCATAGTGTGACCTTCATGGAGTGCGACCATGCGACCTCCTTATGAGTCACAAGGTCACATCTCGGAGCCTCAAGGGAACGACCAGAAAATGTGACCAACATCGTGACGTAGGATGTGACCTGCATGGTTGCGATTACTAATATTGGTGGGACACTAAATTAGTCGATCCTTTCCACAGGCCCAGACTATAGTCTCGACCTTCTAAATCTGCAAAGCATTCTACAACGAATGGAGTCCCGAAATGAAGGAAATTTTTCCAACGACTATGACACAACTCTCAAATGTATTTACCATCAAGTTGCAGTTCCTTCCCAGGTCGCATGATCATAGTTTAGAATCCAACTCAGGAATGTGACCCACAGAGTGCTACGATTATGCGACTTTCATGAAAGTCACTTCATTTTTGTGCCATCCCTCTCCATGTCGTAGAGTCGCGCTGTAGAGCCTTGACAAACGACTGAGATATGCGAACTACAGGATGAATGCGATTATGTGACCTTCCTACTAGTTGAATCTTTGTTTCTAGTCCCTTGACCAAGCTATGCGACCTACATGATGACTGCGAGTATGCAACCTTCCTATTAGTCGCATCCTTTGCTGCCAATCCCTAGATCGCGGACCTTCCTTACCACTTCGCAAGATGAGGAGCTGTTTTAATTAACAACAAGATTAATATGGAGTTCGCATTGGGACTATGCAAACTCACTAAGGTTTGACTGAAATAATATGTGCGATCACATTGGAAAGAATAACGACAAGTTGCATCGCTCTAACAATGCCTCGTCTTAGGAGAGAGTTATACATGAATCTATGTTGCAATCCCAAGAATATCCTCACTTAAAGGTTTGATTAACAATTGGCAAGGCAGAGTTTTATGTTCCACAATGTTATTTATCAAATGAGCGGCCTAAAATGATGCCATGCTCTTAAAGTTGATAATTGATCCAATAAACATGAATGATGTTCATGTGGCAATAAGATGTTCGACACCTTTGTGAGGCTTTAGCGATATTGCATAGTTGCATAGCCACCTTGAGATTAATGGGGGTTGCGAGCCATAAACCACGGGAGTAATGATTCCAATGTCAAAGTATAAGTGGAAAGATTATCCTTTGTTTATCCTCGAGTTCCTTTAGAGGGCCCAGCTATTCGAGACCTCAAGATGAAGGTATTGAAGTTGTTCGACACAGATTGTGCATGTTTGGTTTTTATGGAGCCACCAAGGCAGACCTCTATCTCCGGTCTCAAGTTGTTGGAATGGGAAGTGATTAAAGAAGTGGATTATTCTTATACCTACTTTGGAAACTTAGACGTAATATGCCCCTTGGCTCCGCAAAGCAGTGGAGATACATCCAACCTTCATTCCATAGTAGGTCCATGGGCAAAACATTGATCAAAGAGGCATAAGGAGACCCTATAGAATCCCCTCCCCCTAATTCCACATGCATTGATAAGATTGTGGCCGAAATATTGACCACACAGGGGTCTAAATTAATTATTTATTAATGCCATCCTCTCAATCAATTAATTGTATTTCTAGTATCCTTCTTTGTTATCAATGCGCTTGAGTAATGTTGTTTTCTTGCAGGCATGGAGAGGGATGAGAATGATGGTCTATGCGAAGAAGTAAAAAAATCTTAGACATTGTGCCAATCTCAATGGCAGATTGCATGGAAAAGCAAGAATGTTGACCTAGAAAAGGAAGCTAGAATTTCTACAGAACCCACACAAATAGGGCTTCAACGAAGAACACAACAGCAAGAAGTGGTTAGGTGTGGGAAAGGCACTTCAATTATTCATGATTTCATGGTTTCTTAACAATGTCAGAAATGAGACCCAACACTAGGGTTTCCTTTCAGCAAGCCAGATGCCCCCTTACAATTTCCAAGAACCTTTAAATAAACTTGAAGGCACATCACCAAAATATCGATGAATACGAGCGAAGCATAGTGGCAAGAAAACAGGCTAGCTCTAGGACCAATCCTTCACATTGTTGCGACATATGGGCAACAAGCATACTAGGGTTTCAAATAACCCTCCACCCCTTTCTCTCTATCTCTTTCATTGTGACGTAAATATTGCCCACCATTATATCAACCACTATGTTAAGTCTGATCTGGGCATTGTAACAATCATTTTGGCCTGAGAAAGAAGTGGGTAATCTCAAAAGTCATGAGGGTAGCCAAAAGGTCATGATGGAAGGCCAAAGTTCACGACAGGTGAACAACCGCCTCATCTCTATAAATGTTCCCTTATGCCTCATTTATTGAGACTTTAGAACTTAAGTTTAGGCCAATATAGATAGTTGTTTTATGCTTGAGAGTTAGGGCCAATCAGCTCTTGGTAGCTAGGAGATTGGATTTGCAATGGGGTTAGGGTTTTGGCATCAGGCAATGGTATGAACAGCCCATGTTCCACTATTGGGTATTGACCAATTGCATGATATGTATTTGAAGTTGCAACATATTAATAAGGTGTTTTCTTTTATCTTTGGCACTAATTCCCATGCTTACTCATGGATGGTGTTTGTATTAGTTCTCTGGTACCTCACCATATTTGTATGTGTGCTTTCATATACTCAAGATGTTATGTATTGATGCATAGTGGTTGCATGTATGCTTGATTTTCGAATATGTGTTTACTTGTTCCTTTCCATGTTAGTGACCTATTGTGAACTACTTCGCAATTGACCTCCATCTTGTTCCTGTTTATTATGTCTAGTGGGGTTTTAGCTCATTGATCCCTCTCATCGTTTATCTCTTCTTACCATTGCTGTGACTTGTTTGCACCTCTTTCTGCAATTTGTCAATCTTGGGCTGATTTTGTTTCGTTGCCCGAGCATTTTATTCTTGGCCCACTCTGGGACCTTCTCATTTGATAACCAAGAGCATAAAACATTCATGGTGGTAGTCAGGCCCACATACCAGATGGGGCTCCTATCTCAAATGGTGTGAGGTCTAATTGGGACTTCGCATCGGGGAGACCCCTCAGTTGTTAGTGGTACATTTTGGCCCGTCAACGCCCTCCTTGTTTGACATGGATATTTGCATATCCATCCTTACACTTTGAGTCACTTGTATTCGAAGTATGGGAATGCACACCTCAGAGATGGTCAGATGATATTATTGTACTATAATTCATTAATTTTTTGTTTGTAGGTTTTCAACTAGTTGATCCCTTGTCTCGATGCATTTGCATGATAAAGTACTTCAACCATTACTCATATTCTAACTTCATACTTTAGGGGGGCATTTTTTTACACATTATTTTATCCATGTATGGCAATTCCTAATGTACCGCTATCCTTTGCCATCCAAAGCATAATCTCCATCAATCCCTAAAGAATATGGAAGAAAAACCCTTTTATAGAAGATAAGAATCTAATGAAAATACCTTTAAAAGCCCTAATTTTAAAGGATGTAGTGGGTTTCATACCTTATAGACTACAACGCTATCACACTTTTCCCATCCAAAAGGTGTGACACTATTTTAACAAAAGTGAAATTAAGAAGTACAAGAAGATTCTAGAATAGAAGCCTTGTGGATGACATCTCCTCCTAGCAGGTTGGATTTGGATCACCTCCCTACCTTAATGGATCTCAACCTCCATCCCTTATCCTCCTCCTTTCCCTTCCCAAGCCTACAAGTACGACCATCTCCCATTGAGATGGTTAGTTAGAAAATCTATAGAAAGCTTGGTGAAACTCTGCAAGAATACCAACCTTTTGAATACAACAATTTTTAAGGGGAGGCATTGGAATAAAGGAATAAATTGGATGGGGACATACAAAATCAAGGCTTAGGTTATAAACACTTATTTCATGATCAATACAATATTACATTTCTTTCCCATAAACGTTGCCTACATTTGATGGTTTTTATTACATATCTCCTTGATCATATGTATAGGTATTTTTCAAATCATATTTATGTAGATTTCTTTTGATCTCTTGTTTGTTTGTGTTATCTACATGTCCCTTCATTATGAAGACTAAAGATAACGTTAGAAGCTAAAGATTACAAGCATCTAGCAAGTATAAACATCAATTAACAAGGTACAAAACACTGACATCATTGTTGCTCATCTATTATTTAATCATTTTATACCTAGGGAAAATTTTCTATTCCTGTTTGTTTTGTTCTAGCTTTGGATGCTGGACCTAGGGAGATATCTTTTGTCCGCAAGAGGGATTTTTCCATCAAAAACATGGGGACCCAACCCCACTAGGCGTCCATCTTAAAAAACTGTACCACTACCATGCCACTATGGCCTAACCTAGTTTTTCCAGGATACGTAAGGTTGTGGTTAGCCTTTTTTCAAGAAAAATCCCAATGGCACACACTTCCACGACCTCAAACCCTGACCTGCTGACCTCATAAATAATGCAATCTCTCAACTACCCATCGAGTCTCGATTTTCCAACCCCCCGACCTAGGGTGATGTCGTGTTGATGTCACTATGACCACATGGCCTCCTTTAGGGGTGCCACATATCATCAATTTTTGGCTTATTTGGGCCTACCAAAATAACAAATTTTGGTTCCACATATCATGCCTACATGGCACCACGCCACCCATTGGTCCACTTCATTCGCTCACATAGCCTGGGTCCCACTATGGGATTCAACCCTTTTCCATTCAAATATTTCATATTATAATGAAATCATGGGTCATTAACCCCAAATCCATGTGGACCGATGAGCCTCATCATTGGGTAATTATATGGGCCTTAATTCACCTCATAGCTTAGTCAAACCAAATTTTCTCACAACTTATTACATGTTTTTGATTATATTTTGTTTGTGAGATGAGTTAGAGTTGGATATTATGCCTAGTGGACTAATATGCATTGGATGCAGGATTGAAGGAGAAAATCAAGGAATTTTGGAAAATACTAAGGATTAAACTCGAATGGGACAAGGGAGAGGGATTGTAGGAGGTAAATCCTCCTCATTTGCTTCTTCCCCATTCAAATATTCCTCCATCCATCACACCAGCTTAGAGTGCAAGCAACCAAGCCATGAGGATTAGAAGGAAACCGAGAAAGTGAGAGACAAAGAGCTAGTTTATCTCGAGTTGGGGAGCCAAGCCTCCCTAATTTTAAGGAAGTCGTTGGGGACTTCAGTTGTATAAGTAGAGAGGCCTAGAGCCTCATTAGGACTCAAATTTTTGATGTAAAACTCTAAGCTATTTTTGAGCTCCACACTTGTGAAAGTTTTATTGATGTAATTTTCTATTTTGGTAATACGAATGAGTTTTGTTTTGAGCCAACACTGATTTAACTGAGAGGGTTGAAGCTCTCGGGTTAGGGCCCAACCCTAGCAGCCAAGGCTCCTCTTTCTTGTATCTATATGTTTATATTAGTCTCATAACTTTATTGTTAATTTGCCCTTAGATGTGTTTTCATTGTAAGTAGTGTATATTGGATTGGTTGTTTATTAGTTTGCTTCCATTTGTGCCTTACTTCAGTAGCAGGTTAGTAGGGATAAAAGGAATACCACAAGGTTTTCAGTGGGTGTCTTGGCCTCATTTCCCCCCTTTGGGATCATGATTTGAGGAAGGGACCTTTATGCAACCCCAAAAACACAAATTTCTATTTCTTGCATAAGCTTTAGAATTTACTATATTTAAGTTAGGATTTGATAAGTTTTGCAAAGTAGGATCTCATTTCCATCTCTTCTATATTCACTCTTGCAGTAGATCTTATCCATGCTTTCATTCCTTTCAGCAACTTTCCTCATGCATAATGTAGGCATTTAGTTCATTAATTCTACTTTTCTAGCTTATGGAAATGCTTCTTGTTTACATAAATTTTTGGGAATTATACATGTTTTTTGCAGAGAAGGTGATTCAAGAGTAGATGAAGACATCATAGCCAGCAACCACCTTCCACTCCCATCCACCATAGCCATTCCTTGTTTTCACCATTACCTTCACTAGTTTTCATCATTTTACATAGAAATTCTTCCAAGCACATTGAGCGAATCCAACCATCCTCTATCTTTGCTGTTGACTTCTGAGTGATCCTAGACCTTTCCTCACTTCATTCCACCCATCTACCAGCTCCCCTAAGCCTTCCATCACCTCCAACACCTTCCATTTTTCTCTCGGCTGTATCCTGTAGGTTTATAGGGAATCCTTAGGTTTCTGGTACATCCTCTAGGTTTTCCTGGAATGGCCGGTTTTGAGGCCGAATTGAGGGAAAACCTCTACGAAGTCACCAAAAGCCTCCCAAGGGTCTCCCACACCATCCAAACATCTCCTAACCCTTCCATCCATCCTCCAACATCCTTAATTCACCTGCCACATCACCAAAAGGAATTAGTGTGCATAGTTGATTTTGCATGAAAAGACAAAAAGACAAAAACAAATTTCTTTTAGTCCCTTTACTTGCACATTAGTGATGTTTGATGCTTCTTACTTCCATACTTAGATAGTAGCATTTGGTTCATGTTAATTTAGCATTATTGCAAAGCATAGTTTCTTGGCAGTTAATTAGGAATTGGTGTGATTTAACATTGAATTTTGGTCTTTTCCAATATTGCAGTAGAGTAGCTCTCCCTTAGAGCAAATTTCCCTTTCTTCCATCAAGAAACCAAGCTTCTTCTGATTCCATATAATTTTTATCTTGAAAACCCCAGTGGTCTCTCGCTATCTGAACCATGACAAAAGGCAGAACCATCACTTTTACTTGTGTATACAACACTGTCACCTCCAAGTTTGTACGAACCCCGGGTTGACAAAGTAAAGCTAGTAGCCTAGGAGTTGTAGCATGCTTTCTGCAATACTGGTGCTCATCATGGACCCCCATAATCAAGCGCTTATTTCATTGACAATGGAAATTGGTAGATCAAATAGTTATAATTAGTAACTTTCTAGCTTAATAACCTTTCCATGATATCATAATATTAATATGATGAATTAGAAATGAGATTCTCTGTGATATAAGGTATCCTCGTGATGAAAATGATTGACTTAAAATTATTAATATCGAGCAATTGTTTGCATAAGGTTGAGGAATTCCATACGAAAGCTTTTGGTCTAGAGAACCTACTGATTCATCAATAAATTTCCCACTGAGGAACCTTCCCATATATTAATGAATCTGTACTTTTGGACTAGAGATGTCATTCTATGCATTTACCAAAGATCTTTGTGATGGAGTTGACCAAGATTAGGCCCCATGACATGACAGTGGGAAAATTATTGAAGATAGTTGAGGGAAGTGAGTCCCCATGAATTTGGTTTTCTGGATGGCTAGTGGGTAAAGGTGGGTTACCTTTGGAGGTCCTCTTTCAGCTGGAAGTATTGATTTCACATTTTTAAGCACTTCTCCTCAAGCTTTATAATCTAGCTCGGGGCTAAAACTACAAGAAATTATTGGATGTAGCATGTCTAAGGTGGGTGGAGAGTTAGAGTCCCAATGTCAGTTTCCATATCCTTCACTTTAAGATAAGTGCTAAGTTTATTCTATGTGTAAGTGAATTTCATATGAATACTTGTTGTGAAATTTAAATAATATTTGAATGTATGAACCTTGGTTTCATGAATGATTTGGACTGCTAATATCTTGAACATTGATTTATGTTGGGTATGTTGTCTAAATTCTATTTGTATATGTGGGAATTGGTTTGCTATGTGAATATGTATTGGTGATGCCTTGGTTAATCTTATGAGTAATGGGATAACATTTTATAATGATAAGGCATGTATAATATTGAGAAATGGGTTTAAATCCCTGTATTTTCTTATGGTTGAACATAATGTATTGGCTCAATATGTTAGTTTAATGTAGACGTATTAAATACATGAACTAGAGATGAGGGGTGGTAAGGGGGTAGGTTAAAATAACTCACACTACTTTCCCGTGTATTTTTTTATCTTCCCATTACCATTCTTTGTTTGCAAGTTAGGTGGGTTTTCCTGGGGAGGTCCACCCTTGCTCTATTCTTTGTGCTACAATTTGGGGATGCACTTTCCCTGCTTCTCCTGTGAAGGGTTCACATATCCAAAGTCTTGCTTCTTTTGTTTAAAATTTTGTTGTATTTTGACAACATATCGGTATGGTTCGTCAAGTGAGGAGATGTCTAAGAACTCCATTTTTTTCTAGATGTATATGTGTAGAAAACCACGATACTTGAGCACTAGATGTCGCTCATATTATTTGATACCTAGCTTTGTGCACAAGGTATGGAATATATTTGTGAACTCTGAATTTCTTAGTCCCTTTCTTGGCATAATGTGGTTCGTCTCATGTACTGGTCTTCGTAGCTTCCAATAGGGTAATATTGTTCCTTAACAACATTTGTAAAATATTCCCAAGTGGATGAATTGAAAATAACATGGATTCCTTCGTGGCCCTATGCTCACAGTAAATTTCCCACCAATGCTTGACATGGGAGGCATCCTTAAGGAGCACAAAGGTAATTTTTTCGCTATCAGAAAAATGGCGGACAAAAAATACCCTTCTAGTAGATTTAACTATTTATGTAGAGCATACACATTTAATTGGCCTTCAAATATAGGAATAAAAAATTAATTGAACCTTAAATGGGGTGGCACCTCCTAAGTGGCCTTTGGACGAAGATGCATCACCTATTGGCATTCATTGAAGGATTTGGAAAAAATTATCCATCATCTCATTCCTTTATCATTCGAGGGTCACTTCGAGCAATAGTTTAATAGGATCTCTATCTGCCTCATCTTTCTTTTCTTCCATAATGGGAGGCCATCGAGTTCAACAAGGACGGCCTTGGAAGGGCTCCCAACTCCTTATTCCCCGACCTTGTTGGGGACATGCATGGAAAAATAAATTAAGAGCATACCATTTTGATACCACTGATATGAATTTATGAATGGAACAAACTCATATACATATTTATAACCAAAATATAGAGATACAATGAAAATTGGCTTTTATTAATAAATGAAAAACACTGAAATTGTTTAAATGTAAAATGAAAACAAACTAGCTCGAATGGTGGTAGCTTATCTTTGAGAAGAAATGTGATGGCTATGTACCTTCACTGAAATGTGTTACAATGAGGTTTGGAGGTCTTTTTATCATAAAGAAGCAATGAGAAACCCTAAATATCCAAACACCTAACCCTAGGAGATGAAACACCAATGGCTTATGGGCCTCGATGGGGAAAGTTGGAATGTCAACTTCCCGGGGTCATAACTTTGGCATACGATCTCCATTTGGTGTGCACAATAGCCTATTGTTAAGGACTATCCTAGAAGGATGTTTTTCAATGACCGATTGTATTCTAGGAATGACATCAACCCATTTCCCCAAAAACCACCAGTTAGGGCCTCAAGGCAATCCAAAAGTTTAAGACTGAAAAACTGTTATAAAAGCTTCCAAAATAGAAGATTTTGTTTTGAGCTAGTGGAATAGGCATGTGGTCTTCAATATCCACTTGGATTAATTCTTCCCCCATAGGAATTAATGGTCTCCATTGTGATGAGTTCCTCCATTTGATAGGGAAACTTCTGCTTAACTTGGCCCCTGGTGAACCACCTGCCTTGGTGTAGGAGTTGGCTTTCTTTGAAAAGTAAATACTAATGAATCCTTTGTTGTTTAGTACTCCTAATTTGTGTGTCCATGATCTAATCAATTATTTCCTATTCAATGTAATTTGGGTTGAGGTATATTGGTGTTAGCTGCTTTGCGATTTCTTATGTGTCCAACAATGCTGAAAAGTAAGGTCGAAGGCAGTCCAGATTGAACATTGGGTGAAACCCAAGGAATGGGGGGATTCTTAGCTCAAAAGCATTGTCACCCATGGCATTAATGATGGTGTAAAGTCCATAGTGGAGTGGCCAAAGCTTTTTATGGAATTGTAAGGTGTTCCTTTGTAAATGCAACCAAACCTTATCTCCACTTGAAGCTTGTGGCAACAAGTGATGTCATGGAGTTGTTTGTACATAGTATTGGAATTTTGCAAGATATCATGGATTTGCTGGTAGATGTGATGAATTCGTTCAAAATACTTTGTAGCTTTGTCAGCTTCAAATTGAACATGTGCATATTTTTCCCGTGTAGTTGCAAGGGGAAATGTGACATTAATTGGATCCAATAGCTGAAATCCATGCCTACCTTAAAGGGGCTACAAATAGTTGATCTATGCAGAGCTCTATTGTAGCTTTTTTGAACATAGGTGAGACTCTCATGCCATGTTCATGGATGCTTGGAGTTGTACATGCAAAAAATGTGCAACATCATCTTGTTGACAACTCTGTATGGCCATTAGTCTAGGGGTGGAAACTGATTGATTCAGTGAGCATGGTGTCCAATAATGAATAGAGGCTTGACCAGAATTTTCTTAGGAACATGTTATCCATATTTCATATGATGGTCTACGAGATCCCAAAATGTACACACACCCATTCGAAGATGAGCTTGGCGAGGAATTTTTCTATGATACTATTCTTGTAAGCAATAAGAATGGCCATCTAAGAAAATATAGCAATGACCACAATAACACAATCATTACCATGCTTGATAGAAGGAAGGCTAGACATATATCCATCAATAAGGATTCCAAAAGTCGATTAGTAGTAGGTAGAATGGTGTAGAGGCCTTGCTTCTTAATGGTTGGTTTTACAATGGCACAAGTGGTACAAGACTTGATATACTTGTCAACCCGCTGTTGGAGTTTTGGCCAATAAAAATACTTCTGCAGTAATTTCATTGTCTTCCCCACACCATAGTTCCTAGTTACCTGACTTTAATGTGCCACCTAGATAAAATTGACATGCTCGCTTGAAGGAACACAAAGGTGTCCTAGCTAGCACAACTGTGGATCCTAAAGGTGGAAGTTTGGATCTTGATTTCCTTCCATCAAATTCTACTACGTGGTAGTGAACTCTAAGTCATTTTTGGATAACTGTGGTTATCCATAGGTCTCATGCCCACATAGACTACAACATGAATGGTGCTACCCTTATTGTATTTGATGTTCAAATGGAATTGTTGTAGGTATGTGGACCATTTTAATAGATTCTTTTCTATATATTCCCTTATGTCTACATAAATTTAAGAGGTTTGCAAATCTGTGTGGATGATCATCTCCTTCCTTAGAATATAATGTTTCCATTTCTAGTAGGCTTGCATGATGGAATACATCTAATTATCAAAGGTGGGGTATTTATGAACAATATAAGAGAGTGTTTCATAGTGATAGGCCATTCATTATCCTTGTTTAATGAGGACTATACCAATAGCATAGTCAAAGACATCTGTCTCAATGTCAAAGGAATGTTGCAGGTCTAGTAGGGTGAGGACCATGTAAAAAAAATCTGGTGTTTTAGTTTATAGAATGCCTTCTATTGTGACTCAAACCATTTTTTCTTTTCTTTTTATCCACCTTTGGTCACTTTAATTAAGGTCCAAGTGATATATGAGAAGGTCCAAGTTGCGAAACCTTGTTAGAGTCAATGGGGCCAACCAATCCCAAACTACTTGGATCTTGGCTGAATCCATATGGAAACTTTGCTCATCAATAATGTGGCCTAGGTGTTAGACCTTGTCCAAGCCAAAGGAGTGTTTTTACAAGTTATCACATAGCTTGTGCTTTCGTAGAGTGTGAAGGAATTGTTTAACATGCTGCAAGTGTTCTTCCCAACTCTTGCTGAAGATGAGAATATAGTCCATATATACAAGCATGAAAGAGTTGGTGAAATACCACAAGATATCATCCATCAACCTCATGAAAGTTTTTGTGGAATTCGTCAAACCAAAGGGCATGACCAATGATTCAGAATGACCCTCCATGGACTTAAAAGTAGTTTTCTACACATCAATTGGTTCTATTGGGACTTGGTGGTAGTTAGACTTCAAATCAATATTACTGAAGTACTTGTCCCCCTTGAGTTGGTCAAGAAGATAATCAATTTGGGGAATCAAGTATCGGTTCTTGACTATGATTTTGTTTAGCACCCAATAATCAATGTATAGTATCCAGGTCCCATCTTTCTTCTGTATAAATACAATTAGACTTCCATAGGGTGAGAAATTGGTTGATTGTGCCATTTTTGGAGTAGCTCTTGTATCTATCACTTTATTTCCTCTTTTTCTAGGAGAGAGTGAAAGTAGATTGACCCATTGGGTAGTAGTGCAATGAGGGTTAGATCAATTGAATGCTTTACCTGACTGGATAATGGTACCCTAGTTGGTGAGGAGAAGATGTCTCTGTATTCTTCCATGACCTTAACCACTTACCTCTACTATATGGAGGAGCCTTATGTGGAGGCCATGGATGTGGTTGTAATCTTCTCCTTACTTTGAGAGTTAATTAGGAAGAAGAAAAATTCCCTAGTTTGGGAGATTACCTTATTGTATAGTTGTCTACCTAAAGTAATAATAACACTATGAGGTATAAAATCAAATAGAACATTACATTTCCACAAGCATAATGGGCCTAAAAAACTCCACAAACTTCAATAGGAGAAACATCACACAATACCTTATCTTTCAAAGGCTTAATGTTGTAGAGCATGCACCACTGTTAGTTGATGTGAAGATATTTCCCTTTATGGAGGCACCTAATGGTGTAAGGATGTAGGTGTGGTGTTGTCACAAGTACAAACCACTTAAAAACCTCTAATGTGATGAGGTTATTTTGATCCCCACTATCAATAATGAATTGTAGTGGAGCACCCTTCACCCACATCTATGAGTGGAAGAGGTAATTAGCTTCCTTCAGATCTTCGGGCTTACTTTGTTGGACCTTGATGGTGGAAATGGTGGCACTGGATTTTGCATCAATGATTTTTTCCCCTTGCTAAGGTGTGTCTCAGAGTCAAATATTTGATTTTAATATGATTCTTTTATCTCAACCACTAATGACTTACTTGTGTGACATTAGTTGGTGTTATGAGAGGGGATCTTGTGGAATTTACACCACTTTCTGTTTTTTTCTTCATCTTGCCATCACAATTCTTTATTTATGGCTTAGGTGGGTTTTCCTAGCGAGGCATGACCTAACTCCATCCATTATTTTGCAATTTGGATATGGCCTTGTCTTTCTTCTACTATGAAGGATTCACAGATTCAAAGTCTCGCTTCTTTTGTTTAAAATTTTGTTCTATTTTGAAAGCCTATCAATATGTTGCATAAAGGGAGGAGATGTCCAATAAATCCATTTTCTATCTGGATGTATCTACATAGATAGCCATGGTACTTCAACACTATATGTCACTCAGTGTAACACACCTCCTCCCAATTTCTACCCACTTTCACTAGCTTGCCCAGGGTAAACATGAACTAGGTGTTACTATGAAGTGAATCAACCTCCTAGACAACCTTAAGGAAATGGAGCCAACAAAACAATAACTTACTGACTTCCCTTAGGTGAAATAGGACCATCTGGAGCTAACCAACCACTCCAGGTGCCCAACCCCTGAGTTTTTTTTTTTAAAGTGAACTAGACCCCTAGTAGCTCCCATGACAAGGCCTCAAAGTGACTGTAACCTTCCAGTCACTCCAATAAGCATGCTTCCCAGTGACTGCAATATTGTTCACTCAGTTTTGTGCCAACAATCCCGAGATCTAAGCCACTTTTTTCGGGCTAGGATCCATACCTCTACCCAGAACTTAATGAAACTCCCAAAAGTGATAAATAACATAGAGACAAAGCCTCTAACACAAAACTTAGTTAAGGACTTGACCTTGTCCGGTATAACCATGATAGTCATTCCGTCAAACATATTGAGAACATAAGATCTATAGGTCATGAATGCATATCTAAACATAGGGATCTGCAACTTATCTGAGGTTTACCAAGAAGGACTAATGCCCTCTCACAATAGATGCAATAATATCTATTAGGTCATGCATTCATTATTCATTCATTTATCAATCAAACATGATAAGATCCATGACTTGAATCTATCATAGAACCATGTGTAAAATCAACATATAACCAGATAATTAACAATGATAGAAAAACCATTAAAGCCACATAATAACAAGTAAATTTACTCATGAAATACAAGAGGAACTTAGCTCTTATTAACATAGACAAAATCCAAGCAAGTCAGGGACTTACACGTACCACTTGACCATAGATTGGGCTGAACCAAATCTTTCTTTTAGGCAATCACCCCCATGCCATATATAAAGCATGAATGTGGGATCTCTTGGGATAAACCAATCCATAAACAACCAAGGGAATCTAGAGGTTAAACCACCTCCACCATCACACTACTATGACCTCACCTAAACCGGTCCTGAGATCACAAAACCAAACCGAGCTTGGATGCCTCATAATTCCTTCACAATCCCTTGAGGAATTTTCTTGTCTCCACCCACCTGTTGAGGGTTTCCCCGAGAAAACCATCTACACCCCCAACACTTGGGTTTTTCTTGAGACCACCTCACACAAATCCAAAATGTTCTGACAATCCAATTCTTAACCAAGAATGAATCACATCACACCATGACTATCCAAAAATGGCAAGGCAAGGCTAAAACCACTGTTGAAACCCAAAAAAATCCATGCCAATGACAAAAAACAAACCACATACACACATTCATATACCATTCATGCCAAAAATAGCTGGGAAATCATACATGAAATCCATTACCTGCAATTATTCCTGTTGAAGTCGCTTGATCCAGCCTTTCCTTGCTTGATCCTTGCTTTCCTTTTCTCTCCTTCTCCTTCCTTTACTTGCTTTCTTTCCTTATCCTCTTGGTGTTCTTCTCTTCTCTGAGACTAATTCCAAAACAAAACTGACAAAAGGCCCCAAACTGATGCTTTGATGTCTTTTTATTACTGATGCCTCTAATTTCTTCATTTTTTGTCTATTTCATTTAATTTCGTCCTCTCATGCAACTTGTGACCTTCCATCTCCCTCTTCTCCTATTTTCCTTTATTTTCATAAATAAAATACCAATGCTGCCTTTTTTCCTTTTCAAAGCCTTTTCCAATGCCTTTTCCAATTTCAATTTAGACATAATAAGCCAAAATGAACACCCATTAGGATTTCTTTCCCGACATTCAACTTGGAATACGTGTCCCATGATCTTGGTCTTATTTTTCCTTTATTAACTTTATTACATGAAATTTTAACCTAGGGTTATTACAGAACCCTCTACCTTAGGGGAACACCGTCCTTGGTGTGCTATGACACCTATGACCAAAATCCATTGAAAAGAAAGACATACTTCCCATGGATATTTATAACCCAACTCATTCAAGTATTTACAATGAACAACTTGCTCAAAAGAAAAGCCATCATGACAAACATGCCATCATAACAACAATATCGCTTATTGGAGCTTTATAACACAACTCATTACGTTATTACAATATCAACCATCCATAAATATGTACATAGCAAAAAAAAACTCATTTGCCTCCACTAACAAATAATGAAGGATACATAGCGCACATCTGATCATCCATCTCCCATGTAACTTTATTGGCCCCAAAGTGTTGCTTCTAGAGCATAAGTTGTTTTCGCTGTAATATGCACTGAAGTTTCATCTGTAATTCTCCTTCTAGCTCCACCTACAATACATACCAATCAATAACATGATCAACATATTTTACATATCTCTTAAGAAATGAAACATGGAAAACATCATGGATTTTCACTAGCGGAGGCAATGAAAGTCTATAGGCCATTAGTCCAATCCTCTCAAGGATCTCAAAAGGCTCGCAATACCGAGGTTCCAACTTTGCGCATGACCCAATCCTTAAGGAGCTCTTCTTGGGCTTGATGCAGAAATACACATGTTCCCCAACTTGAAACTCCTTAAGTGCCTTGTGCTGGTCTTCATAACTCTTATGTCTATCTTGTGATGCCTTTAGATTCTTCTTTATAACTTTCATTTCCTATTCCATTTCTGCCAACATGTTCGGTCCTATCAATATCCTGTTCACTAGATCACTTCGGCTAATGGGAGTATTACAACTACGCCCATAGAGCGCCTTAAATGGAATCATCCTCAATGACTCGTGATACCCATTGTTGTAAGAAAACTCAACTAGTGGAAGCCTTACTCCTCACGCTTCTACTACTGATGCATGACATACATCCTCAACAAATCCTCTAGGATCCTGTTGACCCTCTCTGTCTGTCTATCTGTCCGTGGATGATAAGTTGTACTGAAGGCCAACTTTGTACCCAAACCCTAAAATAAATCCTTCTAAAACTTGGAAGTGAACTTAGCATCTTTGTCTGACACAATATTCTTTGGAACACTATCCAGCCTCACTATCTCCTTGATGAAGACCTGTGCTACCTGACTACTTGAATAAGTAGTCTTCACTGGAACGAAGTGAGCTACCTTGCTCAACCTGTTAACTAGGACCATGATGGAATCATGCAGCTTTAATTTCCTCATAAAACCTGTAATGAAATACATGGAAATTACCTATCATTTCCATTCTCAAATGAGAATAGCTTGTAACAAACCAACTAGTGCTTACACTCAACTTTCACCTATTGACAATCCAAGCATTTAGCAACAAAATTTTCCACCTCCTTCTTTAGATTCGACCAATAGTATAACTTCTTCAACGCTTTCAATGTCTTCTAATATCTTGGGTGAACCAAGTATGGAAAGACATGAAACTCCCTCAAGATAAGCTTATTGAGCTCACTGTGATCAGAAACATAGATCCTGTCATCGAATCTGACCAAGCCATCTGTTGTGAGATGATAGTCCACATCCTAATCACCTATACCCTACTATAACCTATGCTTAAGCTGTTGGCACATGTCATCCTATTGTCTTGCATGTAGGATTCGACCTTGTAAATCCATCCCATAAGAACTCACAGCTGCTATATGTTTTACATGGACTCTTCTACTAAGAGCATCTGCAACCTTGCTATCCTTTCCCTTAAAGTATCTAATCTCAAAGTCAAACTCACTAAGGGTGGCCAACCATCTAGCTTGCCTGTAATTTAGATTCGATTGGTTAAATAGGTAGCTCATCCTACTATGATCACTCATTAATACAAACCTCCTGCCAAATAGACAGTGCCTCCACAACTTCAATGCATGAGTGATCACTACCAACTCAAGGTCATGAATCACATTGTATTGCTCATGCTCATTTAGTTTCCTTGAATCATAACACACCACCTGTCCCTCCCATATTAAGACTTCACCAAGTCCACTCCTGCAAGCATCTGTGCACACGACAAACTATTTATCTAGATCTACAATCTTTAACAATCAAGCGTTTGTCAACAACTGCTTCAACTGCTAAAAAATTGTTGCACAATCCTTTTTCCATTCAAATTCCATTCGTTTCCTTTGCAAGGATGTAATAGGATATGCGATCTGTGAGAAGTTTCTGATGAACCTCCTATAGCAACCTACTAGCCCCATGAATTATCAGACCACATCCACATTCTTAGGAGTTTCCCACTCCATGATAGCCCTTATCTTTTCCGAGCCCACTATTATGCCTTCCTTGGAAACAACATGTCCCAAGTAATGTAACTCTGTCTGAAAGAAATTGCATTTGCTAAGATTGGCATACAACTGATGTTCTCTTCCTCATTCTTAGAATATATCAATATATAATTGTGGCATAAAAACTATGCTGAAACACAAAAGACTGATAGCTAGAAGATTTAATTGTTAAATACACACAGGTATTTGTAAATAATAATTTATTATTATATAAAATTGTATAAGATGACATAATATTACAATGAGGACCCTGCTTTTATACCTTAGCAGGTGACCTTTTGTGAATGGGCATGTCTTTTAGACATGCCTTTTCAATTAATTTAATGACTATTTAACCCAATCAATATTTGATTGTTTAATATATATATTTATTTATTATCTAATTGTTATGAATTATATTCATAACATAACCTCTCCCTCAAAAGCTTTTGTCCTCAAAGCTTTAACGTTGAGATTTCTTCATTTAGTGATATGTCATCGCTAACCAGTAATATTTCCTTCGTTTTTTTTTTTTTTTATATATATATTAGATATTGTAAATTTAATTATTAACATATATTAATTAATCAAATTACCATTATATATAATATAGTGTTGTATATATATAGATATATATATATATATATATATATATATATATATATATATATATATATATTACCATAAACTATATATTATATAGTTTTAATTGAACTAAATTGACACCCTTTAAAATGATTTTTACGCAATGATAACGTTGTGATGGTTTGACGCTGACCTGTCCCATTGCTTACACCAATTATGAACGGTCCAAAACTCTAAATGGATGCAAATTTACTTGGCCCAAATCCTGATACAAATTTCAACGAGGAAAACATCCATTCATGGCAAGCAGCCAAGTTTATATGAACACCAACTTGATTTGTTATTGTAACCATCACCTGTTCAATAGCTTCGTATATTTCACCTGGATTAAGGGAATGTTCTAACGAATGAAGCTTTAATAATAATATATCTCTGCCAGGACCAAACAACATTGCAACCATAGCCAATGGATTCTGAAGATACCCGCCAAGAGCAGTGGCACATCAGACAAGACTTTTTTGTGTCGCTAACTGGTCCTGGGAAATGCAGGACTGCTTATAAAGGCTAGGCAGAACCATATCACCATAAACCACAGTTAAATTTTCGAGGCCATCAGGTAATTCACGTGGACGCTCCTCCAGCATCTTAAATATCGTCTCAAACATACATTCCTTCAAATGTCTACAATAAATGTTGGAAGATCTCATTTTCTCATCTTGAGGAGCAGGGGGCAGGGCACCACGAAGCGCAGCTTGCCCGATACCGAATTCAGTCGGTGTGAATGTCGTGTAGCTTATTTTACAGGCGTAGATTAAATTTTCAGCCACATCCACCTCACTGAGTGCCACGAGATTATCATCTGAAGTTGAATTTGAGGTTTTCTGATGCTTACTTTTTTTGTAACCCGTGTAATCTTCTAGGGTTTGTTCCAAAATCTACTAGCCGTCTCAAAATTTCCTTGCAAAGGCGCACATTGCAGAATCTTTGGATGCAATTTCTTAGGCTATCGTCTCTGTTCTGTTTTTCAATCCTTTGGATCTCTAGCATTTCCATCACAGCTTCTGCCAACAGAATTTGGTGCGATGACAATATAGACAAGACCTCTTTGATTGATGTGGCTGAAGCTACTTCTTCCAATCCCTCATAGCATTGCAAGAGACACCTAGCAATGCTGACATCAGCCTCTACATTTTTGTCATCATTTCCTCCTGTGAATCTTCACGTGATAATTTTGGATTGTTCATATATGTTTCTCATTTCTCCAATTAAAGAACTATCACTTCCAGTGTTATGAGTGGAACTACCATTTGTGTCACTTTCCCAGCAGGAATCCATCAATATTGAAAGGAGATCCAGATAATGTTTCATTGCCATCAATAGAGATACCAGCTGATGATACAGCGTGTTCCTTGCACATATGTCTAGCATTGAATCATTGACCACGAGGTATTTTAAAAGTTGACTAAGAATGTTTTCTTGACTGAGAAGAACATATGATGAGAAGCCTAAGAATGACTGTTTTGTAGCTTTATTATTAAGAATATCTGTTAATGACGCCAACATATTTTTTGCATGATAGTCAAGTTCCTTCTCAAACTTTCTCATTTTCTCATCAGGGGTACTTTCACTTTGCAACCACCAAACCCAGTACTAGCACTCCAGACAGTCTTCTTCCCTTGATTTGATCTGTCAAGAGGGGACCAATAGCCACCCAATGATACTGTAGCAATCCAGTCATGATCAATATCATGAGGTGGAATGCCAAGGTTGTTGTTAGAGTTAACAGTTCCATGGGCATAGTCATTAGGGCTAGCAGTTCCCATGGCATAGTCATTAGAGTTAACACTTACTGTTGTATAGTCATTATATTTAATAGTTACTGTGACATGTTCAGTAGAGTTAACAGTTCCTGTCGTATACTCAGTATGAATTGATTCAAGATCTTCCATTATCCCATAAATTATGTAGTTTTCTGCTTCCCTATTAGGTTTAGAACCAGCCTTTGAATTAGAATCTTCAGAATGTTCTATAGCTTCTTCTTCTTCACCTTCATCTTCACTAGATAGACACTCATTGACCTCACTTTGGTTATCCTCACCTTCACTAACCCCTTCCTCTTCAACTGAAATTTCCTTTCGACATGCTTTAATTTCTGCACATGATTTTTCTGAACGCTAAAATGCTTCTTGAATACTAAACTGTTCATCGTAATCAAGATGTGAATGTAATGGCACATTGTGCGTCAAACTACGTTCAAAGGCTCGCATGATTATATCGTGTGCCATGGCTTTGACACCACTGTAGCATAAAAACTATGTTGAAACACAAAAGACTGATAGCTTGAAGATTTAATTGTTAAATACACACAGGTATTTGTAAATAATAATTTGTTATTATATAAAATTGTATAAGATGATATAAGATTACAATGAGGACCCTGCTTTTATAGCTCATCTGGTGACCTTTTGTGAATGGGCATGCCTTTAGACATCCTTTTCACTTAATTTAATGACTATTTAACCTAAATAATATTTAATTATTTAATATTTATATTTATTTTATTTATCTAATTGCTATGAATTATATTCATAACAATAATCAATGAATATAATCACAAACTTATCGGGATAAGGGAGCCATTTCACTATTCATCAAGGACATAAAAGTAGGTAGAGAATTTTGTCAAACCAAAAGGAACCACAATAAACTCATAATGCCCATACCTAGTCCATAAATATGTCTTGTAGATGTCCTCTTCTTTGATGCATACCTCATGGTATCCTGATCTCAAATCAATCTTTGAGAACACTGCTACTCCCTTCAATTGGTTAAAAAAATCATCAATCCTCGACAACGAATACCTATTTTTGATATTTACCTTGTTGAATAGCCTATAATCAATACATAAGTTGAGAGTAATATCCTTCTTCCTCACAAACAACATCAGTGCACCCCAAGGTGAAACACTTGGCCCAATGTACCCCTTGTCAAGCATTTCCTTCAATTGCAACTTCAATTCCACTAACTCTGGAGTACTCATCCTACACGGTGCCTTCGATGCTGGTGCTGCCCCTGGTACCAAATCAATAGAAAATTCCACTTCCCTATGAAGAGGAACTCTGAAATCTCTGCTGGAACCACATCCTGAATTTGCTGTAATATAGGGTATTGTTGTAGCAACTACAACCACCCTCCAAATTTTTTCTTATGCTTCAATTTTGGAGCGTTCCTTCTAAACCACAACAACTCATCTTGCACTAATCCAGGTGTTAACACCCAGGTCGTTCTCTTTGACTCCTAAGAGAATACGGCCGGGGTAACCACTAACCAATCTTTGGGTTACAACTTCTAGCCCAGCTGTAACCAGAGAGGGCTCTCTCTGTTAGGTTTGTCACTGCTTTTAGTGAAGTTTTTAGGCTAGTTATGAAGTGAATTTTTGGTTGTTTTTGTGTTTGGTTGGGAGGATGCTTCTGATAGCTTTTAATGTATGTTTTCAGGTGAAGCTAATCCATTGGGCAATGGGGTCTTGGACTATTGTTCCCTTGAGGTATTGACTGAAGTGTGGAGGTAAATACAGGGCCTGTATGTATCCTGTGAAACAAACTATAAAGATTGAGAGCGAAATGGAAACAACTTAGCAAAAAGCAATGAAGAATTCTTTACTTAAGCAGACTGGTGTGATAGAGATCTGTTATCTGGGAGCAATTTCTTGAATTCCTGGAATAACATGCTCTAGTGATGATACAGTATTAAAGGTAGCACTGAAGAATTACTCTTTAAATACCATAACTGAAGAAAACATATAAAAACAGCTAGGATTGAACTCAGGGCAATCGAAGATTAAATCCTGGGTTATTCTTTTTCCTGGCTATTCAGAGATTGAATATACATGGGAAACATGAGAGATACAAGAAAGTATGGCAAATATAATTGTAATAGAAAGGAATAAGGAAACTTATTGAGCCATGGAATACACAGGAATCCTGCAACTTTAAGCCACACACCAGCAAGTCATCATGAGAGGCAATATCTGAAGAAATCCCATTGTTCTTTGTATTAGCTGTCTGAATCTTTACAACATGAGAGTAACAGAAGGGAAAATGAGAGCTTCATTACATCCGGAGTCCAACCCCTCTAAACAAACGCGAGGGGGAATATATAGATGTTTCATACAGAAATATCTCAGGTATTGAGTCATATGAGAGGAAAATATCTCTTACGCTCGTACAAGGAGAGTAGATGAGAAGTAATTGCAAATATAAATGACTCTTAAAAGCTTTTTACTCCTGTCAGGATAAATTTTTGACCTTTGGGCACTGCAGAGTCAGCTGTGCGGCTTTATCATAAATGTAGAATGAAGTGCTCTGCCACTCTGATTTCTTGTATCTTCTTGGCCCTGCCACCTGTGCTTGCTGATGCTGCTGCTGATGTCGAGTACCTGTGCTGAGTTGGCTCAGCGTCTTCATACATGCTGTTTTGGGCTTTTGCTTATCTGTATATGGAACATAAACCTTTTACCGAAAAAGATTTGATCTTCTCAACTTTGGTTCAAAAGTAACTTTATTAAATCTTGCCATGTATCTGGAGGGGGAAGCTGATGCCTCAAAATTGACCCTAAGGTCTCATCAGCCTCTGTGTACTTGTAGAAATGGGGGGGCTCATCAAACAGATGTGATACTTCATTTCTGATAAAGAACAAATTATCTAATTTTTCAAAAAGAATTTGCCCTGTTACTGGGCCTGCTGAAGATGTTCCTGGTGTCTCAGCAATCTGAATTGCTGCAAAAGCGCTTACCCTCTTGATGTATTTTTCATGAGAAAGTAACTTTCCTGATTCTAGCAAGCTGGGGAGCCCTTTGTCCTGCAGGGCCGAGATCCTATTCTGAAATTTGTTTATATCTGCTTGCATATCTTGGATTCTCCGGTCTAGAGTTTGGATCAAATTTTTCATTGTTGTGGCTCTTTTGATCAGAGAAATGGTTTCAGTCCTATTACCAATTCCCATTTTTACCAGCTGGGAACTTGTCCTATAGTTGAGAACTTCAATCATCCTGGGGGCAAGATCTGCCATGTTGCATAGGGAGTTTCTTGCTCTGTGTAGTTCTTTCCTTGCCCTGCCAATGAGTCCCACTTGCTCATATATGGCATCAATGTACTCCCACTGGTTAGTTATTGATTGTCCAATGGCAGTCCAAATTACTTGTTTGAGCTCTGCTGTAACCTTCTCAAAATTGAGCTCTTTTTCTAGCTCTGCAATTGTTTTCTTCAGAGCTTTTACTTCTCTCTCCCTCTCAGCCACATTTTGCTTAGACTTATCATATTTTTTATTTATCTTTGCTAAGCTTTCCTTGGCTTGACTGAGTTCTGACATCTGAGATTCTAGCACCTGAATTTCTTGCCTTAGTTTCTGCATGTCCAGGCTCTCGGCCTGCTCTGTTGTTGGTGCTGTAGTGGCTGGTACTGTGGTGCCTGGAACATCCTGCTGTGCCTGTTGTTTTGGAGGGGCAGTATCTTGAGGGGTCTCCTCAAGGTCTATTGATTCTGTGGGTGGCTTGGAAGATTGCCCTGCTTCCCTCCTTTGTAATGCTGCTTCTAAGGTGGTCTCAGTGTCTTGCAGCTTTTCCTGTGTTTCTATCAGTTCTTTATATAATGTCATTAATAATGCAGTTGCATCCTTTTCTTGCCTCTGCTGGGTGACTTCATCTGTTTGTGGATGTAGAGTTGGGGGGATCTTCATTTTCTTTTTAATTGCAGCTCTATCTGCATCCCTCAGTTTAAGGACCTGCTGTATTGCCTTGACGTCATTGGGATCATGCCCAAACTCTATGATTATTTCCTCCAATGCCTTGATTCTGTTGTCTTTAGCTTGAGAGGATGCCCTCTCCAACTGAAGCTGTGCTGCAGTGTTGTTTAAACTATTTTGCAGCCTGTAATTTATCAAGGTCTTATCTGCCAGAGTGGCATAGACCATCTCACCCGTCTGCTTGTGGAGCTCGATCTGGTCCATGGGGTGGATGTCCTTTGAAAGGACTTCTAAGTTTGTCCTTATATAATCTGCAGCTGTTTGAGGTTGCTGCACTGTAGGGGCAAAACGGTTCATAGTCATTTTGCCTTCTTGCACATCAAAGGCGGCCATTAGCCTTTGTTGGTTTGCAGGGGCCATATTTAATAAATGATTATGGAGCCGAATTTTTATTGGCTCACTCCTCCTTTTGGCCTCTTTAAATTGCTCCTTTATGCCTGCAGCTGTGTTCTGCTGTTGTCCTGAGGAGCTGACCTCCCCTAGTGCTGCTTTATCCTGCTCTTGATGCAATGAGCTGGCAGAAGTCTCTAGGCTGTGCATTTCCTCCTCTGAAAAAGGGTTGAGCCTTTGCCTCTTGTCTAATGTTTCTGTGAGGGGTGTTTCCCTATCTCTCTTTCTGCTAGTGTCCTCCCTTTGAGGGGTTTGGAGAACAGAGGAGTCTACCCTAGAATCCTGTCTAGGAGGCGCCATATTGGTTGCTCTTTCTTGAGTGGCTGCCTGGCCTTCTGCTTTTTGTTTTTCTTGATCCTGATGATCAGTTTGTTGCTGTTGTTGGCCTTGCTGGCCCTGCTGGCCCTGTTGGTCCTCTGCTTCTTGCATTTCTTTGTCTTTTCCCTTGCCCTGTCCCTGTACTGAAGTTTGTGTTGCCTCTTGTTGTGTTGCAGAGGAAGAAGCAGGTGCTGTTGTGTGAGGATTTGGTAGAGCAGGCACCTGAGAAGGACATTCCAAGTCAGCCATTTAAAAAAAATGTCTCCTAGCCCTCTCAACTAGCTCTTCCTGAGATACAGGCTCTACTAAGGTGTTTTTCCTCCACTTTGGCTGGTTGGCATGTCTCAATATATGGAGCTTGCTCTCATGCTCATAGCTAGAGAGTTTGTATTTCAATCTTCTCAAAGATATAAAGCCATTGGGGTCATAGGGCTTCCAAGGGAAACTGAGTGTTAGGCCAAGGCCTTCCAACATCCTATCTGCCTCCTTCCATCCTTCTCTTTTGTTTAAAACAAAATGACCAAGCTGGTTTTTAACTTTTAGTTGTGCCTTCTTGCCTTTCCCTGCAAAATGAATCTGATCGGCATTGCCGAACTGTCTGAAATACTCCAGGGCAAAGAGCCTCATGGGCACAAATCTGGGTAGCCTGAATGGGCGCAGCTCACACCCATATATCCTAATCACAGTGTGATGCTGGTAAAAATACCAGTCTCCTATGCTGTAGGCAGTGGACAGTTGCAGAATCCTCTACATTTCATCATAGAGTCTTGGAGGAGGTTCTGTCATGAGCAAAGATAAGGCTGGATGAATGAACAAATCTATGAACTCACAATATGTATAGGGCGAATATGCACGCACATGGAAAACTGAGCTCTAGTACACCACTGATCTTGGATTTCCTGCTGCATCAGTTCCCTTGATTTCAAAAGAGAACTTTTCATGTTGGTGATAAAGAATAAGATGATAAATATATGAAGTGTATCTGAACACCCTCTCTCTGGACAAGTGTAAGAATTGCTCATGTATCTTGTCAGAGATATATGTGGCATAGTCATAGCAGATAGGGGCCTTATCAGGGGTGAACATTGTCATCATGACCAACACAGTTTCCTCTATAAACTCCATTGATTTATACCCTAGTACTGAGCTTACCATATGGGCCAGGTCCAGTCCAAGTTGATTTAGGTATCCATCAAAGATGGGAGGATGCAGCACTGTGTCCAACTTGCTAATAAACAATTGATTTAATTTTAGGATCTCTGCCTCTGTGAGTATCTTGGTCCCTTGGTTGATTAAGTCCAGCAGGGATAAAGGAACCAGTTTCCTGTGTGTTTTAAATTGAACCATATCCCTGATGGCCTGAGGGGTGGTATAGAATACAACTTCACCTTGGGGATTCATTACAACCCTCTGTATTGGATCATAACAATTAGCACACAAATAGATGAGGTCTGGAAATTGTGTGACTTGGGGCATTTTAAAAGTTGGGAGGGAAGACTCCCAAATACCTAGGATGTCTGTTCCATCTTTGTGCCTAGCCCTGAGCTCATTCAGCAGGTGAATATGAAATGTACATCTGGATCGGCAATCTTTCGAGATTTGGTAGTCCAGGTCTGCCAGATCTTGCCAGTCTAGCTCTCTCTGAGGAGCATTCAAAGGAGTGACATTAAGGATTGCAGGGGTTTCCATGTCTAATCCAAGTATTTCTTGAAATGCCGGGTCTGCTAACTGATACACTGGAATTGAGAGGGATTGAAGATAATAGGGTTGGCACACAATCAAATATAACGGTGCTGAGCTTCCTGAGCAGGTCTTTATGCAGAGTAGCAGACCTCCTCGCACAATTTTGGGAATAATGCAGTGAATTCAATCTTAAATGGTTTGACAAAGGTAGGATATAGTTAGTTTACCGGTCAGATTTCACTCTAGTGCCTGTTTATGGTGGATTTTACCAGAAATCATGAAAAAACCAGCTCGAGAGAAGACGAAGTGTGAAATACCTGTTTAACAATGGCTTGGGATGAAGCAGCAGCTGGGTTAGCGCTCTGGACTCTTTGAAAATGGTCGTGACCTGGCTGGCAGAACGGTCGTCATGGAATGCATGCAGACAGCAGAGCAGCGCTTTTCCCAAAAAATTGACAAAATTGCGAAAAAACGGCGAAAATATAGCTTTTTCCCTTTATTGGCGCGCTTTTTTGGATGACGTCAGCATGACGTCAGCATGGGGGACCGGGTTGGATGACGTCAGCAGGACATCATCGGGTGACGTGGCGGCCAAAGACCGGTCCACGGGGGCGATGAGGTGGCGGCCAGGTGGGCAAATGAGGGACAAGGTAGGTAGACGTGGTGATGACGTGCGCGACAGCAGGACGGGGACGTGGGCAGGACAGGTGTCAGCATATCGGGCCCCCTCCTGCACGACAAGGAATCTGTCAGAGGGGGCTCCGATGGATCTTGGACGCGACATCTGTCCCCGCTTGACGCAAGCGTCTGACAGATATCGGAAGGTATCTGTCGGACGTCGCGGGTCCTCCGATATGGATGTGAGCCGTTGATCCGCAGGCGCTCGATCTGACAGCTGTCGGGTGACGGAGCTGCACGGGTAATAACTTCAGCTTCTGTTAACTGTCATACGTCGGGTTCTCCCGAAATCGATGCCCACCGTAGATCTGGGAAGGCCACCATCGGACGGTCATCGGGCGGGTTAGTTGCATGGGCTGTAACAGTGAATGGGCGGGCCTTAAACAATCATATTTCTTCAGCAAATGCAATGGCGGGACCCTCCATGAAATGAATGATTTTCAATGGTTTTTATAGTTTCATTCGCAAAATATACTTTGGTCGGCTAACATTAGAAAATGGTGCAAATTGCGGAGTTTGTGCAATATTTGTGTGCAAAATTTTATGAAGGTAGAACTATAGAAAAGAGGGGTCCGATGGAATTTATACATCAAAAACCGAAAAGTAGCTCCCGACCTTGGGATAAGGCAAAATAAATGCATTTTCATAATGTTTCTGCCCTTGGATGGCTTTAAGGGATTAAAGAGTGCTCTTCAAGGTTTTCTTTTAGGCAAAAATAGAGAAATTGGGTAGAAAAATGGACTGAGACAGAGAATAAGGTGGACATGGGTTCTTGACCTTAACCAGGTGTTAATTCAATTCCCAGGGAGTGAACATTATGGCTATAGTGCCAAGGAGGGGATATTTATACATTGTGGGGTTTATACGCCATGGTGTTTATAATAGTAGGGATAGTGACATATAGGGAGCTAAAATAGTAGAGTTAGTCATTAATGCGGAGGGAACATATGGATGAGGACCAGTATATCCAAGTCTTCTTTGAAAATAACTTGGAATCAAGAGTAGATCAAAATGAAAAGATTTTTGCACAAGAAATGTGGCTTTTAAGCCATAAGAATATGACAAAGATATAAACTTCTGTGCTTAGTACAGCTTGGGAAAGAGTGTTAGTAATGAGTGATATACAAATGAAAACAAGGGAGTTAGTCATGCTCCAGTGTGCTACTTTTCTTATTAGATGTTTCAGCAACTTTGGTCTTGAAAGAGACACCACTTCTGCAACCCCATCTACCTACCCAACTAGTTCTCCTAGCATTTTTTATTCCTTCTTAGAGGGTGCACTTGGACTTGCAAACCCTTTGTGTGCCCTTTTCTTTTCCATTGGCTTTTTTGCTTTCATTTCCTATATAGAACTACCCTTATTCCTTCCAAGGCCCCAGATTAAACAGTTGGGCACCTTAGTTTCTCTACCTGGTTACTGATCTGCCAAGATTAGATAGTTTGGACAGATTTCTTTCTCTATTCTACAACATAAATTGAAAACATGGCATGATCCAGATTAGACTATTGGGTCATCCATAAACTTTTGTGAAAATGTAGGCCTATATACACCTTCTTTTCTTGTAAATATGGGACCTTTGTGGCAGCAAAGAATGGATCATATTTGGCACTCATCTTGCCAATCATGAAATATGAAACCTATTGGTATAGGTATCCAACAGTGGCTCCACATGGGGATGGTTTTTCTCCTGGAAAGACCAAGAACAGCAGGTCAGTGTGCCTAGGCCCTTTAGCTACTGCTCTGAAACTTTGGAGTTCTGCCACCATAGATTCCTCAAAATGTAGACTGAGGTACTGAAATACAAAGTGTATCTTAATTCTTTTATTATCTGCAGATGTCTCTTGAAATGACCCCATTCTCTATGCTTCAAACATAACAATATATACAATAGATACAGAACAATATATACAATAGGTACAGAGTCTTTATACAATCAAGCTATGTACAAGAGCAGGCCAGCTGCATTTATGGGATGTAGTCAAAATAGTGCTTGAGCATCCTGCCATTGACAGGGCCTTCATCTAGGTCAGTACTGTTCAGATTTTCAAGGAAATAGGTATTGTTTCCTTGTACTGCTTGTATGAGGAATGGTCCTCTCCAAAGGGAATCAAATTTCCCATGCTTTACTTTGCTCTCTCTCCTCGAATCCCACTTGAGGACCTTGTCACCTATGTTGAAATCTTCAGCCTTGGTCCTTCTGTCAAAAGCCTTTTTTAGTTTTTCTTGTAGAACTTGGACTCTATTATAAACTTCCTCCCTGGTTTGCTGCAAACATACAATCTGATTTAATCTTCTTTGCATATCATTAGGCTCAGCTTGGCTTTCCTGAAGTATCTTCATAGCAGGGATTCCTAGTGATGAGGGGAATTTGGCCTCTAAACCATAGACTAATTCAAATGGGCTGACCCCAATTGATCTCTTGGTTGTTAACCTATCTGCCCATAGGGCATTGACTAGTTTCTTGTGCCAATTTTTCTTGTTCTCCTCTAATATCTTCTTGATCATATTTACCAAACTTTTGTTTGATGATTCTGCCAGCCCATTGCCTTGGGGATAGTATGCTGTAGAGTGGCCCAAAGTAACATGGAATTTGTGGCAGAAGTGGATTATCTTTTTAGATCTGAAGGCAGAAGCATTATCTGTTATTATTTTGTCAGGACATCCAAATCTAGCAAGAATATTTGTCTCCAGGAATTGTATAATGGTAGAGTCATTCTCTTGTCTGCATGGGATTGCTTCAATCCACTTTGTAAAGTAGTCTGTTGCTGTCAGAATCCATCTATGCTGGCCTGAGGAGGAGGGATTGATTTCTCCAATGAAATCCAAACCCCACTGTTGAAATGGTCTCTCTGTTGCAATAGGTCTAAGAGGTAGTGGCAGCAATTGTCTTTTTCCTTCAAACACTTGACATTTATGGCATGCTGTAGTAAATCTCTTAATATCAGAGAAGATGGTGGGCCAATAGTACCCAGCTCTTAGTATCTTGTTCACAGTGGATTTCCAGTATAGATGTCCACCACAGTCTCCTGCATGAAACTCTTCCATAATTTTGTTGGCCTCACTCTCAATCAGACAATTTAGTAAGATGCCCTCATGATTCCTCCAAAGCAGATGTTCTTCCATGACACAGAATTTTAAGGCTTTCATTTTTACAAACCTACTCTTAGTTCTAGACAGTCCTGGGGGAGCACACAGGTTTTGCAACACATAGCAGATATCAGAATACCAAGGAGATTGCTCAAACGCTACATTGATCTTGGGAGTCGCCAGCTCCTGTTCACTGTCTAATTGGTTAATATCTAGGGCTTGGAAATTTGTTTCGGACATCAATTTGGCTAAGCCCTGTCCTTTTATGAGTTTTGTAGGTTTTATTTCTATGTCAAATTCCAAAATATTTGCTATCCACTTGCCTCTTCTGCCTTCCAAGTTCTCTTGTGTAAGTATATCCTTGACAATTGGGCTTGGCACATAGGCAATTACATGGGAATAGAGGATATAAATCCTAAAGTCTTTAATAGCTTTGACCTAGGCATAGGCTTGTTTTTCCATAATCTGATATTTGAGGGGTGCATCTCTTAGAGCTTTACTAAAGAAAGCTATGGGTTTTTCATTTCCTAGATCATCTTTCTGTAGCAAAACTGCAGCAATAGTGTGTTCTGAAGCAAAGGAGAATATGATGAAGTCTTTATCAAACTGAGGGCTAGTTAGGACAGGGGTTTGGGTAAGAGCAAATTTGATACTTTCAAAGGCTTGTTTAGCATCCACTGTCCATTTATCTTTGGAATCCTTTTTCAGCATGTTGTTAAGCAATCTGCTAAGCTCAGCTAAGTTTGGGATGAATCTTCTCAAAAAGTTGATTTTCCCCAAAAAGGCTTGTAATTCTTTTATATTCCTGGGATGGGGCATGTGTTGGATGGCTTGGATTCTGTCTGGGTCAATTCTAATACCATCTTTGGAGATAATATGACCCAGTAGTTTCCCTTCTTCTAGACCAAAAATGGATTTTTTGGGATTCAGAGATATTCCATATTTCCTGCCTGTTATGAATATCTGTCTCAAATGTTTTAAATGGTCTTTGTCAGATTTTGAAAAAGGTGTAAAATCATCCAAATAGATAACTAGGAAGTCACGAATTTCTTTAGCAAAAGCAATATCCATTGCTCTTTGGAAAGTGGCCCCTGCATTTTTCAAGCCAAAAGGCATTTTGACATATTTAAAGGTTCCCCATGGGGTAGTGAATGCAGTTTTGTCCTGGTCATCAGGATGGACTAGAATCTGGTTGAAGCCTGAAAAGCCATCAAGCAAAGAGATTCTTGATGCCCCTACCACTCTCTGCAGGATGTGATCCATCTTTGGTAAGGGGTAGTTATCTTTTAGTGATACTTGGTTGAGGTTTCTTAAATCGACACAGAGCCTAATTTCCCTAGTTTTCTTCCTTGTGGGAACCAAATTTGAAATCCAATCAGAAAATCTAATTGGTGCTATGATGCC
>APFE031127703.1:60430-72579 GCA_000404065.3 Pinus taeda | reverse complement strand
CGTACCGTCGAGATTTTGGGAGACCACAATAGGCTGCATCCTTTATCCTTAGGAAGCCGTGTCTGCCACCCTATCGATCGCAATGCACTGAACATAGCACTCGGGAAGATTGACTGCCATACCGTAAAACGTATTCTGTAGTTTTGCAATTGGTTTGGTAATCCTCTCTGCCTAGATCTCCAGAGAAGTCCATTTTGCTCCTTTTCAGACTCCTTAAAGGAAAAGGTCCTCTGAGCACTTGTCACTTCAGGCTCAATAAAAATCGAAGGCGACTAGATTCATCTTTTGTTTTTTCTCGACTCTTTAAAATTGAAAAAACAAGTTGTGTCAAAGTGTCTAAAATTTATTTTAATCAGAATAACATCACAAATTCCTGCGTTGGTCTTTAGGTTGAGAAAATGGAGTCTACCAACCAAGGATTTTCCCTTGGAGGAAATCCTAGTCCTTTCTCCTCTTGGGGAGATGTTGGTACACCCCATATGGCCACTTTGTCACTTCCAGGGTTGACAATTGGTCTGCCTGTCTGGCTCTTCTCTACCTCTGTCGTTCAGAATCCCACAATTCCTGAACAGTCAAATCAGCAAGTAGATGATAATAGAGTTGCCTCCCAACCTTCTACTTCGTCTGATTCTCCCTCTCCTCCTTCCTCTTCTCTTGATAAAGCTGATAAAGCTAAAAATCAAGTGACCGAGAAGAAGAAGAAGAAGAAAGAGAAAAAGGAAAAGAAGAAAAAGGAACCAAAATCGAAAGGGGGCAACCAAGCATCATGTAGCGAAAATCCTCACACCGCACCATCAAAACCCAAATCTCCTTGTGTCATTTGCAATGGAGACCACTTTCACCGAGGTTGTCCCTGCATCCCTCGGATCTTAAGGGACTGGTCTCCTCGTTTGCACAATCTAGTGGCATCAACCTCTGATGATCATGTTGAATGCACACCATCAACTAGTGAAAGTGAAGCACATGGACATAAAAGGAATCCCATATTTCCTTGTAAGTTGTGCGAAGGCAATCACGCCATCCACCATTGTCCCTTCCTTGACGAGGCTAAAAGAGTTTTGGATGACCATCCGGTTTCACCGCTACGGTTTCCTCTTGGATATAAAAAACTCTTGCCAAGTCCCCCATCGGTTGAAAATCCAGCTGGCCCGTCATTATGGTCGGTCGAAGCGTCTATCATTGAAAATGAGCCCTCTAAATCCATACCAGGCAAAATTCTGACTCCTTAGTACAAACCCCCTTTCCGACTCCTTAGTACAAACCCCCTGTATATCTGTGAAAACCCCCTTTTCTTGCATTATTCCGACTCCTTAGTACAAAGAACTGTAAGTGTTTTTATGTATTGTGCGCCATTTTCAGTTCTCTTTTGCAAAAAGTAGCATAATCGAACTGTCATTTCTGGATCTGAAAGTGTCATAGCTGTCATTTTTAGTTTTAGAAGACAATCCCATTGTTTATGATAGTCGATTATACAGTTACTATTGCATATGATTTAAATTAATAGCTTTTAAAGTGTCGAAAATCAATTTTCATTTCGAAATCGCAAAGTGTCTCTCTTACCTTCACTTCATTTTGAAAAGAAATTTGTTGAGTACTGTCGCTTTGAAAATAATTCAAATTTGCACATAGCTTTCTTATCATCATTCATACATTAAGAAGCCTGAAAACAAATACATGCATGTGAATTTGTATTTTGACTGCTTGGTTTGATTTAGGACAGTGCATTTAGCATGTGCTTTGTGCTCTTTGCAGAAAGATTCTTAACTTTCTTTCCTTAGTAGCTAGGATTTTCATTGTCAAAAGAAGATTAAACGTTTGTTTATCATCTTAGACTGCATTTATGAATTATATACACATCACACAGGGAACCTGAAAGGCAAATTTTTAAGCAAGATCAACTTAAAATAAATTTAATGAATCTAACAACGCTTTGGAACCTAACGCATAACATCTAGAGGTATAGGCTAGAGACATATTCCGACATCGTAAAACCTGGTAATTGTTGTTTTCATTGTTGGTTGGGTGATTCCTCCACTCTGAGACGGCAAGAGCCAGTACGGACTTATGCTCCCACATACCGTCGAGTATATTTTGGGAGACCACAATAGGCTACATCCTTTATCCTTAGGAAGCTGTGTCTGCCGCCCTATCGATCACAATGCACTGAACACAGCATTCAGGAAGACTGATTGTCATATCGTAAAAGGTATTCTGCAATTTTGCAATTGGTTTGGTAATCCCCTCTGCTTAGATCTCCGGAGAAGTCCATTTTTCTCCTTTTCAGACTCCTTAAAAGAAAAGGTCCTCTGAGCACTTTTCACTTCAAACTCAATAAAAATCGAAGGCAATTAGAGTCATCTTTTGTTTTTTCTAGACTCTTTAAAATTGAAAAAACAAGTTGTGTCAAAGCGTCTAAAATTTATTTTAATCGGAATAACATCACAAGTTCCCTCATTGGTCTTTAGGTTGGGAAAATGGAGTCTACCAACCAAGGATTTCCCCTTGGAGGAAATCCTAGTCCCTTCTCCTTTTGGGGAGATGTTGGTGCACCCCATATGGCCACTTTGTCACTTCCAGGGTTGACAATTGGTTTGCCTATCTGGCTCTTGTCTACCTCTGTCGTTCAGAATCCCGTAATTCCTAAACAGTCAAGTCAACAACTAGATGACACTAGAGTTGTCTCCCAACCTTCTACTTCGTCTGATTCTCCCTCTCCTCCTTCCTCTTCGCTTGATATAGCCGATAAAGCTAAAAATCAAGTGACTGAGAAGAAGAAGAAGCAAAAAGAGAAAAAGGAACCAAAATCGAAAGGGGACAACCAAGCGTCATCTAGCAAAAATCCTCACACTGCACCGTCGAAACCTAAATATCCTTGTGTCATTTTGCAATGGAGACCACTATCAATGAGATTGTCCCTGCATCCCTCGGATCTTAAGGGACTGGTCTCCTCATTTGCACAATCTGGTGGCATCAACCTTTGATGATCATGTTGAATGCACACCATCAACTAGTGAAAGTGAAGCACATGGACAGAAAAGGAATCCCAGATTTCCTTGTAAGTTGTGTGAAGCTAATCATGCCGTCCACCGTTGTCCCTTCCTTGACAAGGCTAAAAGAGTTTTGGATGACCGTCCTGTTTCACCACTATGGCTTCCTCTTGGATATAAAAAACTCTTACCAAGTCCTCCACCGTTTGAAAATCTGGTTGGCTCGTCATTGTGGTCAGACGAAGCATCTATCATTGAAAATGAACCCTCTAAATCCATACCAAACGAAAGTCAAAAGGTCGAGATGGTAGTTGACCCGGTCTTGCCTTCAGAGTGTTCATCTTCGAAAGATACCATCACTGAAGAGAAAGAGAACAACACCGTTCAAATTCTTTTCATCAACACAGACTTCGATAAAATTGGGGGCAGTCCACCCGTTCCTTTATCGTAGGAAGGAAGTTCATCAGAGTCATATCCAGCCGTCTATTCAGTCCCACCACCAAGCAACCTAGTCGTTTCCTTCGACTGGAATCTATTAGGCAAACCCCATTTACCAGCTATTCTACCATTTAGAATCATTGCACAAGCTTACAGAATGGTTATGGCTGGTACCATCATCGACGAAGGGGCTTCTGTGAGTATCCTTTCCTCCAAAATCATTTACTTCGTTCCGTGTTGTTGATGTGGGATTCATTAAGGCCCTGCTATAATGGGTCGCTTCTCGTCGACATCAACTCATTATCCAAGAAGTTGACTTAGGAACAACCCTTTTAGTACTTTGAAGCGTGCATGCCTCAATGGCAAGTTTCTCACTTTTGGCAACAGGTTTACATCGATGGCCTTCGACCGAGAGATTTTACATGGTGTTCGATGCCAATTCCCTTTTCACACCGCGTGAACTATACTGTAGTACCTTGAGGATCATTGTCATTATTGGTGATTCCTCTCATGCCTGTTAACAGCTTACATCATTGGCTGGTAATCAGGCGATGTCTTTCCATGTTCGACTCCAGAACATTTTTCACATGGATTGACTTGTACCCCAAGTGAAGATTGAACGAGTTTTGAAGACCCTGGATCTAGTTTCATCCATCTGGGCTGTGATATATTCAGGAATATAAAGACATCAAGTGTACATCATTGCTGAACAGATGATCATCCAAATCAAAGGATGATGAGTCCAAATCATCAGTCTGCCGCACAGACGATTGTCTGTCCTATGTACATGAAAATGAATTTATAAATCTAAGCATGGAAATGCCTGCCTCAGCTAGATCATGAAAAAATGTTGTCAAAATCATGTATTGTATTGTATCTTATTACAGGTCACCTCCCAGCTCAAAAAAACTTCGGATCCTCATAGTAAAACATTTCACCCGACATAAAAAAGATTAATGACCTCATGCTTTAGGGGGAAACTGTTATAGACATTTTTGGGCACTTCAACCCCAATCATAAATGTCCATAAATTGAGGGCTCCTAAGTCCCTAAAAGTGTTGCTTCACTGCCTAAAGGAACAAGGTCAGTTGATTACATCATCTCCCAGAAGTTCTCCACTAAAAACTGTTCATAAATGGTCAAAAATGCACCATATTGAAAACCCAATGCAGAGAGTGCGATGCATAACACCTTCTCAGTGTACAAGGTGTGATGCATACTGAATTGCTCCTCTGTAGGGTGCGATGGTCAGGAATGGACTAATGGCAGGGACAAAATGCAAGGTGGAAGATCATGGAATCTTCCAGAAGCTTCCCCTCTGACATTTGCCTCTCTGTTTTCGACCAAGGATGAGTAAGAGATCATCATTCTCCAAGTGGAAGCAAGAACTATTAGAGAGAGGACACTAATCAAGACCCCAGAAGATGACTCACCTCCCTATAATCATCTTTATATGGATCCCTCATCACAGAGATCTAGAGGCTGGAATTTTGTATCTTATAGAGAAGTGTTGTTGGATTTCTAGTGTACATTCATAGTGTTGGGTGATCTAAGCTTTGCTTGAGGTGAAGAAGGGCTTTCTAGCTGGAGGATGATGCTGGGTCAGAACATATGGTTGTAATCCTCTTGCTACTTTTCATCTTAATAAATCTATTCAAGTTTGCCCCCATGTTCTTGTATGTTTACTTATATGTGCATTTGTATGGTTAACACACATCTGGTCCTGTGTTATTTATGAATATAGATCTTTGTTCTTCGATAGTAGTATGTTGCTATGATTCCACAGGTTCTCTTTGAAGCTGGGCAGACGAAGAAGAAGCGGCAAAGCTCTATCAGGAAGGAGAGGAAATCAAGCGCAAGACTAAGGTTGGTCTCCTTGGTTCCCCTCTTGTATATTTCCTTAAAGGAAAACGAAAGTAGACTTTACTTGTTTGTTTCTAAGAGAGCTACCAGTCTTAGTGGGAATAGCAGCATCCGAGTGGACACTATTCCCGATAACAGTTACCTTGGGACAAAAATGAGCAACAAAGAAACCAACCCAAACGTAAAACATAGACAAAGGTAAAGCACCTAAATCCGCTGATTATGTTGTGGCACAATATAATATCGAAGTAAATGAAGATTTATTTAATGCTTCACTTGCTTCTTGGAAAAATGATTGGTTGCTTGATTCAGGAGCAACTTGCCACATGACCCATAAATTTTTTTTGAAGAATTTACTAACAATGTTGATGGAGCAATATACTTTGAGACCAATCAAAACTCAATCCATCAAGGATTGGCACAATCAGGCTCAAATTGCTTGGTCTTCTAGACTTTCTTCTGCATCATGTTCTATATCTCCCATAGCTAAAGAGAAACTTGTTGTCCTTGGTCCACATCCGCCAGCAAGGTCACTCCATTCATATGTTTGATGGAAAGATTGAGGTGAGAAAATCATTTGACCACTCACTTGTCACGAGGGGGATAGAAGAAGAGAGGCTTCTCAAGCTGCAGGGTACCTCTGCTCGTGCACAATATTTCTCATACAACTCTCATTATGAAGAAGGTACACTTCCATCAAGTTTATTATGGCATGCTATATTTGAACATTTGTACTATGACAACCTCTGCTTGTTGAAGAAAAATGGTGTTGCTGGTTTGCCTAAAATTCCTAGGAAACTTAAGCAATGTGATGCTTGTATTCTAGGAAAGCATAGCAAATAGTCTTTTCATTATTCACATTCAAGAGCACATAGAAAAATTGAACTCATTCATTCAGATTTATGTGGTCCAATGCCTATTCCTTCTGCAAATGGAAATAAATATATGATGACATTCATTGATGACTACACCAGAATGTGTTGCGTATATTTATTGAAGATCAAATCTGATGATTTTCAAACATTCAGTAACTTTCATACATGGATTGAAAATGATGCACAATGTCATATTGCCTCTATTCGCACTGATAATGGAAAAGAATATACTTCAAATGAATTTGAAAACTATCTTCACCAACATGGGATCAAACATCAAACAATTGTGTCTTATAATCCCCAACAGAATGGTGTAGCTGAACGAATGAATAGGACAATCTTAAATATGGTGCGCTCCATGATGTTTTTCAAAAATGTAAAATTGATGTTTTGGGCTGATGCAGTTCTATGTGTTGTATATATAAAGAATAGATGTCCATCTAATGTTATCAGAAACACTCCCTATGAAATGTGGTATGGGCATGTTCCTTCGGTAAAGCATCTCAGGGTCTTTGGTTCCACCTGTTATGCCTTGATACCAAAGGTACATAGAAACAAAATTGGTGCAAGAAGTCGCAAGTGTATCTTCCTGGGATATTCAAACACCTCCAAAGCATACCATATCTATGGTGAAGTCAATAAAAAGTTTGTTGTATCTAGAGATGTAATCTTTCTTGAATCATCCAAAACTGACAATGTTGTTGAGCGGCAACTTGATTGCTTGGATAGATTCGTGAATGCAAAATCATTTCAAGAATTTGATAATCAGATACCACATATTTAAGGGTGGATTCCTATTCTAGATCAACCTGTGGAATCTTCTTCTGAAGAACTCTCTCCCCCGCATGAAACTCCAACAACAGATGATACTTTAAGTGATGTGATTGATAGAATTGGGAGATCCATCTGATTCAGTCCCAACCATCAACGAAGTAGCCTGGACCATCTGAGAAAGGTCCCCCAAAGTGGCTAACAAAGACACTTGAAAGTGTTCATCCTAATGAGGTTGGAAAGACAAGAACTAGAAATTCAAACCGGAAAAATGGAGGTGATGTAGATGATGTTGATTCACCTGTTGATATGGATGTTTCTTAGGATTGTGAATTGAATTTGTCTATAGATTTCGAACCAACTTCCTTCAAAGAAGTTGCTTCTCATGATGAATGGAAAGAGGTGATGCAAAAGGAGTATGATTCCCTGATAAAAAATGGCACTAGGAAGCTAGTTTATCCTTCATTAGGAACCAAACCAATTGGTTGCAAGTGGGTCTATAAGAACAAGTATAAAGCTGATGGCTCACTTGACAAGCACAAAGCCAGGCTTGTGGCAAAAGGCTTTGCACAGAAGGAAGGGGTCGATTATGATGAGACTTTTGCCCCCACAGCAAAATGGGCTACCATCTGGACACTCTTTTCCCTAGCAGCTCAGAACAGTTGGAAATTCTATCAAATGGATGTAAAAACAACTTTCTTTAATGGGGATCTAAAATAGAATGTTTTTATGTCCTAGCCTAAAGGATTTGCTATGAAAGTACATGAAAATAAAGTATGCAAACTTGTGAAATCCTTGTATGGCCTCAAACAAGCACTACGAGCCTAGTATGAAAAACTAACCGAGCATCTTCTGAAACTCAATTTCAAACATTATGATCTTAATGAAGCAACTTTATTTGTCAAGAAAGTTGGAAAAACAGTTGTATATATTGTGGTATATGTAGATGATGTTTTGATGACAGGGAGCAATGAAAGCTACATTGCATCCATAAATAAGGAATTGAGGAAAGGTTTTGAAATGACTGATTTGGGCTATGTTCATTACTATCTTGGTATTGAAGTAACTCAGCATCCGAAGTCCATATTTATTTCTCAAAAGAAGTACATTAGATATCTGTTGAAAAGGTTTGGCATGACAGAATGCAATTCTCTTACTACTCCAATGGAACAAAACTTAAATCTCACATCCATTGAAGGAAAAGAATTTGAGGATGCAACAAAGTATAGACAGCTTGTAGGAAGACTCAACTACCTAACTACTAACAGACCAGAAATTTCGTTTTTTGTTGGAATCCTCTCAAAGTTTATGCAAAAACCTTGTAAGGGACATTGGTCTACTGCAAAAAGAGTTCTAAGGTATTTGAAGGGAACTCAAGACTTTGGAATCAAGTATACACAAGTGGACGACTTCAGCTTGATTGGATACTCTGATTCAAACTTCGATGGAGATAAAGAAACTGGGGTATCTACTTCAGGTTATGCTATGAGTCTTGGATCAAGGTCTGTCTCCTTGAGATCATGCAAATAATTAGTTCCAGCAGATTCCACAACAGAAGCAGAATATGTGGTAGTAGTTGAGGCAACAAAATAAATTGTGTGGCTCAGGAAAATTATTGAAGATTTGCAAGTAAAACAAGTACAATTAACTCCACTCATGATTGACAATACCTCAGGAATAAAGTTGGCCAAGAACCAAAATTTCCATGATCGAACGAAGCACAGCAATACTAAATATAATATGATTCGACATCATGTTGAGGCCAAAACAATCATCTCCACCATTGTTCCACTAATGAGCAAATTGCAGACATCTTCACCAAAGTGCTTGGAAGAGAAAAACTTGAATGATTCAGGACGATGCTTGGACTCACCAACATCCCTTTAGATTAAGAGGGGGAATGTTAACACCTAATCATCAGAATTGGGTGAATAAGTGTAACTAATGTAAATAAATAATGGAAAATATGAAGAGTCACCAGGAGATGAAATGAATAGTCTCTCCCTTATGTATATTATGAAGACCAACCTGAATGAATATAATAAATTGATTCGAGGAGTTACTACTTGGTCTGACAGTTAGTTTTATAATATTTTTTCAAGTGTTACGAAGAAGTGTACACTCTTAAAAAAAATTAGAATAATTGAATGAAAATAAATTTTAATAGTAGTTTCGAGAATAATTGAATTAAAATATATTTTAAAAGTCGACGATGGTATTTTTTGTTAGGTCCCTATAATACTAGTATATTCCCCCATTATTATTTTCATTGTAGTCCCTTATTATTATTGTTGTGCCATTGTTGTCCACGTATTGTTGTTATTGTGCTCCATAGAAGCCCACAATTGTTATTGTTGTGCTCTTACATTATTATTTTTATGTTGGCTCTAAATATATTGTGACCCCTTAGACTCATATATATAGAAAGGAGGTTTTTTCATTTGTATCATTTAAGAATTGTTCATTTTTGTAATTTAAAGGAGGTTTACCCCTCGAAGAGGTTAATTTTGGAGTTGTTGATCTATCTCTTGTTCTATTTTGTGAGTTGGTTGCATAACATTTGGTATCAGAGCTTTGGATTCTAGGGTTTCATTGCTTCAAACAGGACATCACGGCATTTTCATTATAATTATTTTTTATATGAAGCTTCAAAAGCTAAAATTAAAACCCATTTGAGCCGAAATCTTGGTTAACCTCGTGTACGAATTTCAAATCTTTTCTCACTATATTTTCGGACATATGATCCGAGGAAGTTATGGATTTTGCAAGCTCCAAAATCCGATCTAAGCATCGAATTCAAATTTTGTAAAAAGTGAAAGAAACATGATGCACTACAGTTTGTTGGGTATGGTTTTTAGCGCTGAAGGTTGAAACAGGGACACATGGAACTTCGTACAACTTAGCTCTATTGAATCAGTTTATAATCTGGTCATCGTGGGAGATTGGGCATAAATATTTCATAGAGAATCTAATCTTGACCAGACTTGTGGGGATAGAAAGAGGACTCAGAGGGATACCACATGATACAATTTTAGACCTTGGAGATCCAAAATTATAGAGGTACATCAGATTCAATATCGAGCTCCTATAAAGAAAAAAAGAAGGTGCATAGGTTTTTTTTAAATTTGTGTAAGTTTGTTCGAAAAAGTATGTTATGAAACCAGCTCAAGAGAAGATAGAAAAGATAGATCAACACCTTAGAATTCAGCCTCTTCGAGGGGGAAACCTCCTTTACATTACATAAATGAACAATTCTTGGATGATTCAAATGACAAAACCTCCTTTCTATATATAGGAGTCTAAGGAGTCACAATATAACCCGGCCGACCTAACAATAATAATATAAAGCCACAAAATTAACAATAGAGGGATTATACGGTGCACAGTAATAAACCTATGGGGACAATAGGGGCACAACAATATCAATAAGGGATACAACTACAATAGTAATGGGGTAATCACTAGTATTTTAGGGACCTATCATGCCCCTCTCCTTCAAAAGAGTGTTGTCTTCAATGCTTGAGTAGTCATGGATGTTTCTGTATAAAATTCTCATCCTCCCATGTGGAATCTTCAGTGGATAAGTTCTTCCATTTGATGAGATACTCCGAAATTGATCGATTTCATAGTTTTCGAGTTCTTGTTTTTGTGACTGCTTCTGGTTCCAATATTATTTTTCCTTCCTCATCAAGTTTTGGCAATATTGTTTGAATTGGGAGCTTGTCGATATAACCTTCTTTAAACATGAAACATGGAAAACTGGGTGCACTCAAGACGCTGCAGAAAGCTCCAATTTGTATGGCATAGTACCAATCTTTTGCAACACCTTGTATGGACCATAATACTTTGGTGATAATTTATTATCCTTCTTAGCTTGCTTGAGGGACATTTGTTTATATGGTTGTAGTTGTAGGAATACCCAATCACCTACATCAAAACTTCTTTCTCTGCGATGTTGATCTACCTATTGTTTCATTCTATTCTGCGCCAACACAAGGTTATCCTTTAAGAGTTGGAGAACTTGTTGTTGATGTTCGATGTGATGTTCCACTGCTTGAACCTTAGAATTTTCTCTTAAATATGATGTGATGAATGGTGACTGATATCCATAAAGTGCCATAAATGGGGTCATTTTTGTTGTTGTGTGGAAGGAAGTGTTATACCACCATTCAGCCAGAGGCAACCATTTGACCCATTGTGTTTGTTTATAAGATACAAAGAAACAAAGATATCCTTCCAAACATTTGTTTACTATTTCAGTTTGCCCATCATATTGAGGATGATAAGATGAGCTACGAGCTAATTGAGTACCAAGACAAGAAAATAATTTTGTCTGAAAATTTCCAGTGAAAATTGGATCTCTGTCACTTACAATAATCTTCAGGTGTCCATGTAGGTTTTAAATTGTTTCCATAAATGAAGTAGAAACTGTATTGGCTTTCAATGGATGTGATAATGCACAAAAGTGTGCATACTTGGTAAGTTTGTCAACTACCACCATGGTGACACTCTTTCCCTCAGACTTGGGTAAACCTGTGATAAAATCCATCAAAACCTCCTCCCAACGTTGGCTTGGAATGGATAAAGGTTGTAATAGACCCGGTGTCTTAATTGTTTCAACTTTGTTTTGTTGGAAAACCAAACATTTCGCCACAAACTTTTGAATATCTAATTTAAGGCCCTCCCAAAAAATTCCTTCTTAACCCTGTGGTATGTTTTTAAAAATCCCGAGTGCCCTCCTAAGGGAGAAGTGTGCAATTCCATAAGAATCTTTTGTTTGAGTTGCTAATTCTTACAGAGGTATAAGTGATCTTTGTACCATAACGAATCATTTTTCCAGCTAAACGTATCAGATGTACTGGAATCTTGTTGTAACTTTTGAATAAGTTCCCACACTTCTTCATCATTCTTCCACTCCTCCCTTGCTTCATTTATCCAATCTGGTTGCATAATAGAAATGGCGCACAACAACGCTTCCACATCCTCATCCTTTCTTGAGAGTGCATCTGCCACCACATTTTTCTTGCCTTTTTTCTAGATGATTTCAAAGTCATAACCCAACATCTTTGTGACCCACTTTTGTTGCTCTTTAGAGGATAATATTTGTTCTAAAAAGTATTTAAGGCTATCATGATCCGTTTCTACCTTGAAGTGTCTTCCCATTAGGTAGGGTCACCATTTCTTAAGTGCATGTAGTATTGCCAACATTTCCTTC
>APFE031127703.1:37151-55754 GCA_000404065.3 Pinus taeda | reverse complement strand
GATGATTCAAATGACAAAACCTCCTTTCTATATATAGGAGTCTAAGGAGTCACAATATAACCCAACCGACCTAACAATAATAATATAAAGCCACAAAAATAATGATAGAGAGATTCTATGGGGCACAATAATAAAAATATGGGGAAAATAGGGGCACAACAATATTAATAAGCAATACAACTACAATAGTAATGGGGTAATCACTAGTATTCTAGGGACCTATCAAAGTAGTTTGAAGTGATTCAAAGAGAATTGTGAAGCATAATTATCATTTATTGATGACCCGAAGAAAGAAAATGGAAGCACCTAGTAAGCAACAAAAAATCTCTACTATGACATATGAAGAAGAGGAAGAAATGCAACATGATATATCAAAATTACAAGACTAGGTGCAACAAATTTCGCTCTCACAAAAAGTAACTGAGGCTAATATGGATGGTTTGAAGAAAGAAATGGAAGGTTTGAAGTAAGGTTTGACAAAGTTGCTACAGAAAAAGACTTCCTAATGTTGTTTGTAGTAGAGGAAACTCATGATGAGAACAAAAGAAATGTTAATCATAATTTCATAGACTCTAACGTTGGATTGAAGACCCACCATGTTAAAAAGATCGATATGAGGAAGTTTGATGGCAAGGATCCTGTGACATGGATACTACAGATGGAGCAATATTTTGATATCCATAATGTGAAAAACACACAAAAGGTACACATTGCAGCATTATATTTGGAACCCAATAAGTTTGTATGGTATCAATGGTTTTTCTCTCAAAAATAAATTGTCACTTGGTCAATTTTTACGGAGGAAGTGACAACACATTATGAGGATACAAAGAGAAACACCTTCCTTAACTAATTGATAAATCTCAAACAAAAGGGTTCAATGGTAGAGCACATATAGGACTTCCAAAAATTGAATATAAGGGTAAAAGATATTCCAAGGCAGCATATGATTGATGTGTTCATAGGGACTTTGAAGGATAAAATCCAACATGAGGTTCGCCTTTGGGAACCCGATTCATTGGAAAAGGCATTCAAGTTGGTAAGAAAAACTGAAATAAAAATTATGGCAACAAGGAACCCTACCACTCACAACTATAAATATGGAAGTGTTGTTGCCCCTAGCCTTCCATAACCTACAATGTTGATACCAAAACAATTGGAAGAAAAAAGAGAAAAAGGGCTTTGTTACAGTTGTGATTTAAAATACACTAAAGGTCATAAGTGTGCTAAGAAAAAAAAAATACACATATTTTGAAGAGGAGGAAGAAAGGGAACAATAAACGTCAAAAGAAGAGGATATACCCAAGGAACCAACTCTAAAGAAAGAATAAATGAATCCAACCATATCTTGTAATGCATTGGTAGGAATTACCACTCCTCAAGCTCGCAAGATAGAAAGACATATCAAGACCAAAAAGGTAATAATGTTGATTGATTCGGGTAGTACCCATAATTTTATTCATTGTAAAATATCCAAGGAATTGAATTTCTTCCTGCATCCAACACTAGAGTGTTAAGCAATGGTGGCAAATGGAGGAACCATAAATTTCTCTGGAAAGTGTCGTAATATCAAGCTATCCATGGGCGAATATGTATTGAATATTCCAATTCCTTCCATTCCAATGGGTGGTGCTGATGTTGTACTAGGAGTCCAATGGCTACAATCTTTGGGTACGATAGCTTTTAATTTTCAAGAACGTTTCTTGAATTTTTTGGGAAGGAAAGGAAGTTTAATTAATGGGTATTGCAAGGAAAACAAGAAAGATAATTATTTCTAACATCATGACAAAACTTCTAAAGAAAGAACAATAGGGCGTAATTGCACAATTATTTTCACTAGAGGTTCCCACATCGAAATCATCTATTTCTCCATATCTCCAAAAAGACTTGGATAATCATTCCAAGCAATTTGAGACTCCCAAATGCCTCCCACCTATTTTTGATTATGATCATGTTATTAATTTGATTCCAAGAAGTGTTCCTCCAAACATCAGGCCTTACAGATATCCCTATGCCCAAAAGAGTGAAATTGAACGTATGGTTGCGAAAATGCTAGAGGTTGGTAGAATTCAACCTAGTCAAAGTTCTTTCTCTGCTCCAGTAATATTGGTGCACAAGAAGGATGGATCATGGAAAATGTGTCTGGATTATAGGGAGCTCAACAAGCTCACTATTAAAGATAAATTCCCCATTCCTATCATTGATGAATTATTGGATGAATTACATGGAACAATTTACTTCACCAAGTTGGATCTTCGTTCAGGATATCATCAATCAAAATGAAGAGTGAAGACATTCTAAAAACAACATTTAGAACTCATGAGGGTCATTATGAATTTTTGGTCATGCCTTTTGGCCTTACCAATGCACCTTCTACATTTCAAGGTTTGATAAATTCTATTTTCAAACCCTTTCTTAGAAAATTTGTGTTAGTATTTTTTTATGATATATTAATCTATAACAAGTCTTGGAAGGATCATGTTCAACATGTTGACAGGGTGCTATAACTATTGGAGAAACAATTATATGCAAAAACCTCCAAATGTGTCTTTGGAGTACGGGAGGTGGAATGTCTTAGTCATACTATATCTCATGAAGACGTTAAGGTAGACCCTAGCAAAATTAAATCCATTAAGGAATGGAAAATACCCACATCCATAAAGCATCTATGAGGATTTCTCAGGTTGACAGAGTATTATCGCAAGTTTGTTAAGTATTATGGGAGAATAGAAACACCTTTAGCAACATTACTGAAGAAAGATGCATTTTCATGGACTCCAAAAGAAACAAAGGCCTTTGAACATCTTAAAGAGGAAATGTACCAAGCACTGGTCTTAGCAACGCAAGACTTCACAAAAACCTTTATTGTGGAATGTGATGCCTCAGGAAATGGAATTGTTTTTGTTTTAATAAAAGAAGGAAGACCCATTGCTTTTAAAAGTCATCCAATCAATGGAAAGTATTTACACAAAGCTATTTATTATAATGAAATGTTGGTAATACTACATGCACTTAAAAAATGGTGACCTTACCTAATGGGAAGACACTTCAAGGTAAAAACAGATCATGCTAGCCTTAAATAATTTTTAGAAAAAATATTATCTTCAAAAGAAGTGAAAATGGGTCTCAAAGATGTTGGGTTATGACTTTGAAATCATTTACAAAAAATGGAAGAAAAATGTTGTTGCATATGCACTCTTAAGAAATGATGGGGATGTGAAAGAATTGCTTTGTTCCATTTCTATTAGCCAACCAGATTGGATAAATGAATCAAGGGATGAATGGAAGAATGAAGAAGAAGTGTGGGAACTAATTCAAAAGTTGCAGCAAGATCTTAGTACACCTGATACATTTAGCTAGAAAAATGATTCGTTATGGTACAAAGATCGCTTATACTTCTGTAAGAATTCCCAACTCAAACAAAATATTCTTCTGGAATTGCAAACCTCTCCCTTAGGAGGGCATTTAGGATTTTTAAAAACTTGCCACAGGGTTAACAAGGATTTTTTTGGGATGTCCTTAAATCTGATATTCAAAAGTTTGTGGTAGAATGTTTGGTTTTCCAAAAAAATAAAGTTGAGACAATTAAGACCCCAGGTCTATTACAACCTTTATTCATTCCAAGTCAACGTTGGGAGGAGGTTTCATTGGATTTGATCACAATTTTACTCAAGTCCGAAGGAAAGAGTATCATCATGGTGGTAGTTGATAGACTTACCAAGTATGCACACCTTTATGCATTATCTCATCCATTTAAATCCAGTAAAGTTGTTATTGCATTTATGGAAACAATTCAAAAGCTACATGGAAAGCCAAAGATTATTGTAAGCGACATATATCCCATTTTCACTGGAAATTTTAGGACGAAATTATTTTCTTGTCTGGGTACTCAGCTAACTCATAGCTTATCTTATCATCCTCAATCTGATGGGAAAATGAAGATAGTGAAAAAATGTTTGGAAGGATATATTCGTTGCTCTATCTATGATAAACATACACAATGGATCAAGTGGTTTCCTCTAGCTTAATGGTGGTATAAAACTTCCTTCCATATTGCAGCAAAAATGACCCCCTTTATGGAACATTATGGATATCGTCCACCATCCATCACATCATCTTTAAGAGAAAATTCCAAGATTTAAGCAGTGGAAGATCACATCGAACATCAACAATAAGTTATCCAACTCTTAAAGGATAAAATCACCTTGGTGTAGAATAGAATGAAACAAAAGGAAGATCAACATCGCAGCGAAAGAAGTTTTGATGTAGGTGACTGGTGTTAGGATATTTTGACACATAGGAAATAATTAAGTATAACTTTATCTAGTGTATAGTTAGGTAAAGTGTGTTTATTTAATATGTATGTTTTGTAACTTATAATCTAATGATCACAATATGTTCTAGACATGAAGTGATCCAATGGTTCATTCTCTCCTTGGTATTACCGACACTTGATCCGTGTCTTAACACTCAATTGGTCCGTGATCTCTATTTAAAGAGCATGGAGGGTCATTTTTCTAGTGACCGTTTATGAGAGAAGCTTATGTAAATTTCTTTCTTTTACATTAATAAATTTCCTGAAGTGGTCGCATGGGCTCAGACCGTGGACTATTTCCCTCTTTGAGGGTTTTGACAATTTAAAGAATATTGGTGTACTGATCTGTGATCTATTTGTGAGCAGTGCCCTTTGGTGTTAAATCTAAGTAAATTACCCTGTGAATTCCTACATGGTATCGAAGCTACTCTAGGTTTGCATCCATTAGTGATCCAAATTCGAAGCTGGTACGATTGCATCCGACTATCATTTCCTATATCTACTTTTTCAAACTGCTTTCAAGCAAAGAGGACCACTCTAGTGTGTTAGGAGCATTCTTTACAATGATGAACCCTTTTTGTTTCATGCGAAAAGGTTTTTGGTAGCCCTAGCTACGTCATTTTTAAGATCTAAAGGTATACAATTTTTATTTACAGTTATAGTTATTTACCTATATGTTTATTTCAGCTCATAGTCCTCTATATCTTTTTTTATTACTGGATCTACACATTTCATTTCTGCATATGCTCTTTGCCCTGCGACTTAGTGCGATCTAGGCAAACCAAAAACAAAAATAAAGGATTTTTTTCATGAGTATGCTCTTTTCCGCTACACCTTAGTGTGATCTCACAAAATTAAAAGCATTCAGGAAAATATCTAGTTTCCGGCCAAATCTAAGTTAAAGCCATAAGGCTTGGATACTTTTGTTTATTCATTTTGTTTGTGTGAGTTTTTTTTGTTTTGTAGGCAAAAAGGGGTTTTCCAAGTAAGCATGCACCCCAAAGCTTCAATGAGAAAAAAAAAAATTCCTCCCTTCCAACAATTACTAACCTTTTAAACTAGCTCACTTAGTCTAAAGTTACTTTATGAAAATAGAGGTCTTGGGTTCAAGTCTTTTTTTTTTGTTGAGTTACTTTTTCAAAAAGCACATGTAACTTATGTTTTAAAGTTGTTTTTATGTAAAAGTGTTCTCACCCATTATAAAATGTGAGTCACTTATAATTCTAAAGTCACTTTATCTTCTATTTAAATTATAATTTATTGGATAGTTCATAAAGTGTCACTGTAAAAGTGACTTTCACTTATTTTAAAAAGTGGGTCACATAAAGTAATCTTTTTTTTAAAGTGAACTAATTATATTAAGTTTGGAAAGGGTTTTTTTTTTAAATATAACATTATTATCAACTTTCCAACAGTCACGTGGTTCGTTGGCATCTTCAACAAGTGATAACTTTTTCACCCGTAAGTCATTTTCAAAGCATTTTTTTTAATCGGCCTAATTTTTCGAGATATTTCCATTGAAACACTTAGTTTCATCATATAAAGTTTTAGTTTCTTTTAAACTGGAAAGTCCATTCTTAGTAATTCTTGAAAACACAAACTACTTCCAATGACTATCCTACATGGTGGATTTACTTGAATTAAAGGTCTTTATAGAACAGCCTCATGCTAAGAGTCTAAACCACAAGATGAAGATAAGCAATCCAAATGGGAAAATAATTAAGATCAAGCATATGGATTGATAGGGATGTCTATTTCTCCATACCTTAGATTCCATATCGCAAAAACTGATATCCCTAATGAAGTAATGAAAAAGCTCAGTACTATTTTTGGAATTAAAAATGAAATTAGAGCCCATCAACCCAAAAATGAGTTGATTACTTTGGACCCCAATCATTTTTCTTTCATTGAATATTTTTTGTCCAAGTTCAAGACTCTTAGACTTCTCTTGAAAGGTGTTAAGGTTAAGAAGGAAGATGGTAGTATTTTCTATTCCATTCTTACTAAGTTAGGACCATCCTACTGTGTGTTTGTTTCCACCTTCCATTCCACTATGGATTTTGTGATTATTTAATAAGAGAAAAAGAAAACTCTTACATCTTGGTCTTCTTAATACTGGAAACTCTTATAAGAAAGTCTTAGCAACCCAGCAACAACCAAGTTCAAAGAATCCTATGAATAAATATCTAAACAATAATGGTCCTAAACCAAACAAGGGTCCTAAGCCATTTAAGTCTCAAAATGAAAAATCAAATCAACAAAATGATAAGACAACTAAAAGCAAATGGAAGTATCTTGATATACAATGCAATTGTTGTAATCATGATGGCTACTTAGAATCCAAATGATTTAAGAACATGGAAGCCTTGGAAGTAGCAATGAAGAAACATACCATCCATTTAGAGCAATCTTCAAGTTAAACTTCATCTTTAAGAATAATAGTTTTTGCATGTGGTTGTTAAGCATATCAGTTTGGTTATGCATTAAATGTATCTTCTTCTTCTCATTCTCATGAGTGGCGCATTGATTCTGGAGCTTCTTATCATATGGCCAAAAACAAAGCCATGTTTTCTTCTTTAAATGATTGTAGCACCAAAAATATATATGTTGGTGATGATAGATCTCTTAGTGTTGTAGGGAATGGAATTATTCATCTAGAAAATGGTCAATTTAATGATGTATTATGTGTTCCTACCTTGTCCTGTAACCTTCTATCTGTATATCAGATAACTCATTCAGTTGATGGTAAAACCGTTGAATTTTGACCTCATGATGTTGTAATTAAGGACCTAAGAGATCCTAGACAGATTTTAGCTACTGGCATTACTGATGATTCTACAAGAATGTGTAAGTTTAACAACTTTGGGTCACAAACTCTTCACTCAGTATTAGTTTCTCATAAATATGAAGTGAGCAAACTTTGGCATGAGCAATTTGGTCACTTAAACTATCGCTCCATTCAAAATCTATGCAAAGAAAATATGGTGACAAGTCTTCCAATGTTCTCTTGCAGAGATGGTGTTTGTTCTGGATGTGTACTCAGAAAACATCATCGAGACAGTTTTGAAAAATGTGCCTCTTGGCATGCCTCAACCCCCTTATAGCTTGTGCATAGTGATTTTTGTAGTCCACTTATAGCTGTTTCATTCTCTGGTTACAAGTATTTCTTAACTTTCATTGATGATTTCTCCAAACGCACGTGGGTATACTTTTTAAAATTCAAGAGTGAATTATTTAACATGTTCTAGGACTTTAAGGCCTTTGTTGAGAAGCAATTTGGACATCAAATTCTTAAGCTAATATCTGATAATGGTAGAGAATATGTTAACAACAAATTCATCAACTTTTGCATTGAGCATGGAATTCAATTGCAACATACTATTCCATATACTCCATAGCAAAATGGTGTAGCTAAAAGGAAGAATCACACTTTAAAGGAAATGGCTAATTGTATGCTTCAATCTAAAGGACTTAGTGTTAATTTTTGGGCAAAAGAAATTAACTATGAAAATTACATAGTACATCACACTCCTACTAAGGTTTTAAAGAATAACACTCCAGAAGAAGCTTGCAGCTCAATTAAACCAGATGTAAGTCACTTTCGTGTTTTCTGGAAGTGAAGCATGGGTCCATATTCTAGATGAGAAACATAAAGCCTTAGAATCTAAGAGTGAAAAATGTATTTTTGTTGGATATTCTGAAGATGTCAAAGGATATAGACTTATTCAACCTAAATCCAAAAATATAATCATTAGATGAGATGTAAAGTTTGCTGAAAATATGTCAGCCTACGAGCCCAGTTTAGAGGATGTGCAACCTCTCTCTATCCCTTCTACATCTGAAAATATTCCTTCTTCAGATGATGACAACAAGGATGAAAATCCCCCTCCCCCACCTTCTCAGGATCTTCCTTCAGCTCCTCATCTTCCAAAATGGGTCTGCACTACTTGGGATGCAACAGGTTCTCTTGCAGGTGATCCTACATATCAGTGTCATACGCGTTCTCAGTTCGATAGAGTCTCTTCTTTACTGGCTCAAGTTTCAACGAATTATGATCCTGACACCTTTGCAGAAGATTTAGACCATCCAGATTGAGACGCAACTATGAATGAAGAATATTGTTCATTATTGTCAAATGATACATGGGACCTTGTTCCTCTTTCAAAGGTACGAAAACTTGTTAGATGAAAATGGGTTTACAGAACTAGATGGGAAATTTGATAAACATAAAGCTCGTCTTGTTCCTAAGGGTTTTTGACAAGTTGAAGGCATTTAATATACTGAAAGCTTCTCCCCTATTACCAAAATGAACTATATCCACCTTGTTCTTTCCCTTGCTACCTCATTCAAATGGTAAGTCCATCAGATGGATAGTCATGATCACTCGTTCTTCAACTTGCATGGGAGATGTTTGATCCTTCGGATTGGACACTCTATGAGACTGCACAAATATATGTTGGGATTCATTAAATGATATGATGTGCATCTCTTCTTCCAGTTAATCACCAAGGATCTCAGTGCCTCCTTGGTCATCCGAGACTTGCTCATCATCTGGATGCATCGAAGTGGGTGAGTCGACCTCTTTAAGGTGATGCATGAGGTTGGTGTCATGTTCCAACTACTATTGCTCCATGTCTGCGTCCAACTGTTGAAGTGCATGTTCTATCTCATGAGCAAAGTCTTGCCCCTGTGATGGTTCACCCTGTTCACCTAATGCCAGTTGTTCAGATTAATAAACTACTTGTACGAGAGTTGCTTTGTCTGTTGGCACATGTTGTGCCCCCTACTATATCTATTTTTGTTGCGCTTCCCTAACCTGTTTGCGTAGCTCTTGTTCCTTTCGGAATTGCTCCCTCAGCTCATGCAACTCCTTCTATACTTCTTCTATTCTCTTCTTGTCCTTGTCCCTTCGCATGATTCACTTTTTGCATTGTTACCTCTTTGCCTCTATAGACATAGTTGCTTTCTCTACAAGTCGATATGCTCAAAACTTGCACCTTTGATCCTCCTCCATGCAATTTACAATCTTCCTCTTCCCTTTGTCGCACACTGGTATGCTTGGCTCTGCTACCACTGCTGCTACTGCTGGTGCTCTCCGTGATGTTGCTTCACTCTGCTTTGCTAACCACTCCACAATGCATCCAATTGGTTCATTGGGTCTGGAGAAACTATAGCAATATCTCCATGGGTCCTCCTCAGCCCAATGAAATTCCCCATAGATCCAGTTGAACTGAACTCTCGTGTAGTGATCCTTCACAATGCAATGTGGGTCATTGATTTTAAATGATCATAAACTAAAAATTGATGTAGAATTAATTAACCATTAGTGATTTGAATGTTAATTGAAATTATGGAAATCGAGGAAAACTTTCTTGAGAATAACACTTTACGACAACTGATTAAACATAAAATTGATGCATAACAAAAGTGCAAATAGTAAAAACACAGTTATACCAGACAACCAGATTGATGACGAAGTTCATCCCTGATGGACTACATCTCTGGGTCCGCTTTCAAGATGGTCGACCATTTTTATTAGGAATGAGAATAAGGTGTTGATTACGCAGATATTTGATCAATCTTAATGTGCATGTAGGAAATTCTAATCACTGGCATCATATAGACCTCTGAACCCACTTTCCAACACTTCTTACAGTTTCCAAAACTAACCCCGAATGTTCTTGTAACACTTAAAACAAAACCACCCATGTCCTCCAGAATTTGCATACAAAAGTCAAAAACCACTCTAATCTTTCAAAGAAGCAAATCTGCCTTAAAAAGGCCTGCAGGTACATGATAACCTCCATGGGCTTATTACAAGATGAATTGATTGCTTCATGATGTGTTTTAGAACCTCGGTCTAGTTGCAAGGAGACATTGCTAGGCTGGCATGGTCATTGAATAAGTTTGTTGAAAAAATGTTTAAAAAAACACAAAAATACCATAGCATAACCCTGAAATCGCAAACAGTTTGGCTGACCGAGCGGAGGGTTGTAACCACTACATGTGAACGCTGGTAGTCTAACCATCAGATGCCGCCATGCATTTTCCCCCAACAGTTCTAGTGATGGTTACATTAACCATCCAGCATGTTCACATGTCACAACTTGCCAAGGTAAATGTTGTGGTTTAACTGTGTCAATACCCCACTATGGTTAAAATTGCGGTGAGTTCTGTTCACATGGCTAGTCTTCTCCAACACGGTTCCAACGCAGTTTCGACATAGTTAGGGACTGCAGTCAATGCTAACCTCAGTGGTTAATCCATGCGCTGATCACATGTCTCATGACCCCCGCATGATTTAGGACTGATGGCTTATGTTTGCAGTTTCGAACCCTTACCGTTAACATTGTCTCTGGTCACATCAACATAGTTTCGTTGTGGTTTAAGGACGTGGTTAGGAATTGTTTGGTGTTTTATATTGTTTTACAATATGATTAGGCCGAGAGCTATTAGGTTAGGGTTTTAGGTCATAGAACTTAGATTATAGCATGGATTTAGCATAGGTTTAGACTTTTCTTAGGGTTAGGTTGATTAGGTTTAGGTTTTATATTAGGTGTAAAAACACCCTTTTACCAAACTTTTTTCATAATGTGACATAAACCATATACATATTGTCAACACCAGCTGCCTTTGCAATGATATCCCTTTGTCAACACCCAAATCCTGCGAGGCAACGACACGACACATGTCGTCAACCAATCCTAGTGGAACTGTCGATGAACTCATGTCGACAACCAAGTACAAACCCATATCAACTAAATGCCATGAAACCATAGCATTACCTGTACAACTTGATCCATAACCAACACTGTCGAAGATGAACTGAATTGGCGATGACACCAAATACTGATGACGACACTTTAACACCTGTGCATTGAATCGACGGAATCCTCCTGGATCATTCCTCTCCACTTGAAAGCTTTTGGACCACAAAAGTTTGACTAATCAATTAGTCTATGAGGGTAGAACTCCCTCGCTTTCCATCTTGACCTGACAATGTACCAATACATTTGATCAATCACCTACAAGTGATGACCCTAATGATTTTGACCATGGCACCTTTCGAGTCGGTGACTTGTTTCATCCATCTGCAGTATGAACAACTTGCAACCATGGGAAAACATTCTATTATCAACATGGCAATTGAATTATTTCCATGAAGAATCATGAGTTTGTGATTCATAATCTTTGAAAACAATCTCTACTAGATGTTGTTTAATACCATCAACGTGTATAAACAATCTATTTTGCAGAATGACAGAGACAATCAAAGATACTTTTGACATCAAACTAGCTACTTGATTACACATACTTTCCTACTTCCTGTTTATTAAGTGAACTTGCTGCATTGAACCTATCCAACTGTAAGGCGAAATTTGTTGCAACATAGTTTGATTCTGAAAGTATTGAATTAGTTGTTGATTTGTTTGAATCATTGTCCTTGTTCATTAAATGATGTTTCCATTGATTAGCACTTTACTCCGATGCATAAGTTCCCATTAGACACTTTCACACTTCTTTATAAAAGGATTTGATATGAAAACAAATAGGTTTCCTCTCCACTTGAAAAGAGGTTTACCAACTATTGGAGACATGACATGGTGACACAATACAAGAGAAGTTGAACATTGACTTTCCCCAATACTGACCTGTATCCCTGCAACTGTTAAGTTCCAAACTTAAACTGAATTGATTCATTCTGACATTAGGAAGAGGAGCCTTAGGCACAAACTGTAATTCATGTTGTATTCCTTGCTTATGATTAAGATGTTTGGTTTTACATATAACTGAACAAGTTTCTATCTCTTTAAACAAGCCATCTTTAAGTTGTGTTGCATAACAAGATTCATGTTGATTGCTATGTTGATCCTTTACACACATGATTACAAACCTCTTGTTTGAACTTATTAATTGCTTCATCTTATTAACATTAACTGAATTCAAGTGATTTTTGTTTTGATGTGCCTTGACAATAAATTCAACCCCATATTTCTTAAGGTGATATTTATGTTCTCTCCTATAAAATACTACATCACGATCATAAAGATAAGGACTTCCTAAGACAATTCCACATATGTCTATTGGAAACACATCTAATTCCACTTCATTAATGTAATTAGCTATTATGGAAAATCTTAATCGACAATGTTTGGTGACTTTTATCTGAGTTGATTTATTTATCCATCCTAATGGGTAAGGTCTTGGATGAATCCATGTTTCCAAACCCAAACTTTAACTAAATATTCAGAGATTAAATTGGCCTAAGATCCACTGTCAAACATTGTATCTATCTTTGTGTGCTTAGAATTTATCCTTATGTTAAACAATTCAACTCTTTTATCCTCATGTGGAGGATTTATGTTTGAAGAAGATGCAATAGTTTTCGAACTTGAACCAGTTTCAGAAGTCTTACCTGTCATATCCATGGCGGTTATCCTTGTTTCATCACTTGAATCTGAACCTAGATCCTACTGGATTGGTGCAATGGCCTTCTTTTCATCCTTCTCCTTAAGGAACTTTTTGGTCTTAAGTTCTAGATGAAGTTCCCAGCACTTTGATTCATGATGACCAATTCTCTAGCAATGAGAACAAGTAGGTCTTTCCTTCTGAACGATCGCTAATTTCTTTCTCTTCGAATTGCTCTTCCCCTTACTATCACTGGAATACTTGGTTTCCAACTCTTTGGATGACTGTGATGAAAACTTGAATGGTCTGCCACCTGATTCAATATGTATGGCCTGAACACACACCTCATCAAAATCATCAGGATTAAACATCAATAAAGTATGTTGCAAATATGAATGTAAACTGCCGATGTAGTTTAACAAAGTTTCACGTGTATCCAATGAAATACCAAGTACCAATGCTTTCTTTCTGAACTCTTGAGTAAACTCCTGAACACTCTACCCTTTACCTTGCCTCAGATGTTGCCAATCATAACAACTTGCTACATGTATCCTAAAGGATAGATTTTTTTCCTAGAGCTTTTAAAAAACTAGACCATGACGATGACTTTTCTTTTATGCTTTACATCTATCTGAGTTTTACTTTCCCACTAGGTTAAATCTATTCCCCCCATTATAAGTGTAGCTAACTGAATTTTATTTTTATCGCTAGAAATGTTTTAAATGCGAACATACACTTCTAACTGCTTTATCCAATTATCTAGCTTTTCAGGATTCATTTCGCCATCATAAACAGGTAACTCAAATTTCACATCAAGTTTCAAAAGAGATGTTTTCTTAGGTTTCTTTTCCATTTTAGATTCTACATTGGAAGAAGAAGAAGAAGAAGAAGAAGAAGAAGATGACAGAGATGATGGAGGTGAAGGTGGTTTTTCATTCTTCCCTTTACGTTTGTCCTTCTTCGATGTCTTTGAAGAAGAAGCATCTCTCGCCTTCTTGTCTTCGTACAATTCTCCCAACATCTGATGCATAGTCAAGAATGCCTAATGAAACTATTTTTCACTCATCTTAGTCTCAGTTTTTTCACCTGCATCAGGTCCTGACATGGTCAATTTATGATCAACTCGTCACTTTCCAATCTCTGGATCAATCTGCTCAAGGATTCCTTCTCCTCATTGTGACTTTGACCTGGTTAACATTCAATGGCAAATTCTACAAACGCAACCTGGCTCTGATACCAAATTATATCATCTGAAATGATCATAAACTAAAAATTTATGTAGAATTAATTAACAATTAATGATTTGAATGTTAACTGAAAGTGTGTAAATCGAGGAAAACTTGCTTGAGAAGAAAACTTTACAATAGCTACTTAAACATACAATCAATGCATAATAGAAGTGAAAATAGTAAAAACACAGTGATACCAGACAACAATATTGATGACGGAGTTCGTCCCTGATGGACTATGTCTCCAGGTCCTTTAAGATGGGCCACTATTTTTATTAGGAATGAGAATAAGATGTTGATTACACAGAGATTTTATCAGCCTGAATGTGCATTCAGGAACTTCTGATCAATTTCATCAAATAGTCCTCTGGCCCAGCTTTCCAATGCTTCTTACAGTTTCAAAAATTGGCCCTAAATTCTCCCGTAACACTGAAAACAAAACCACCTATGTCCTCTAGAATCTGCATACAAAAGTCAAAAACCACTCTAATATTTCAAAGAAGAAAATCTGACTTAAAAAGGCCTACAGGTATATGATAACCTCCATGGGCTAATTACAGGATAAATTCGTTGCTTCATGGTGTGTTTTAGAACCTCGGTCTAGTTGCAAGGAGACACCTTGCTTGGTTGGCATGTTCATTGAATAAGTTTTTTGACAAATTGTTGAAAAAAACCCAAAAATACCATAGCATAACCCTGAAACCACAAACATTTTGGCTGATCGAGCGGAGGGTTGTAACCACTACATGTGAGCGCTGGCGGTCTAACCACCAGATGCCACCATGTGTTTTCCCCTGGTGATTTTGGCGATGGTTTCGCTAACCATCTAGCACGTTCACATGTCACAACTCACGAGGTAAATGTTGTGATTTAACTGTGTTAATACCCCACTGTGGTAAACGTTGCAGTGAGTTCTGTCCACATGTCCAGTCTTCTCCGACGTGGTTTCGATGCAGTTAGGGATTGTGATCAATGCTAACCTCAGCGGTTAATCCATGCGCTGATCACATGTCTCATGACCCCTGCACAGTTTAGGACTGATAGCTTATCTCTATGGTTCCAAACCCTTATGGTTAACCTTGTCTTTGGTCACATCACCACAGTTCCGCTACGGTTTAAGGATGCGGTTAGGAACTGTTTGGTGTTTTGTAATGTTTTTCTTTTGTATTGTTTTACAATATGATTAGGCCGAGAGCTATTAGGTTAGGGTTTTAGGTCATAGAACTTATTTTATAGCATGGATTTAACATAGGTTTAAACTTTGCTTAATGTTATTTTGATTAGGGTTTAGGTTTTACATTAGGTGTAAAAACACCCTTTTACCACACTTTTGTCACAATGTGACATAAACCATATACATATCGTTGACACCAGCTGCCTTTGTGACAATATCCCTTTGTCGACACCCAAATTGTGTGAGGCAATGACACGACACATGTCATCGACCAATCTTGGCGGAACTGTTGATGAACTCATGTCGACAACCAAGTACAAACCCATATCAACTAAATGCCATGAAACCATAACATTACCTGTACAACTTGATCCATAACCAACACTATCGAAGCTCAACTGAATTGACGACGACACTGAATATTGACAACGACACTTGAACACCTATGAATTGAATCAATGGAATCCTCCTAGATCAGTCATACAGATTGTAGCTTCGGAGGTCGAACGGGTACTTCTTCATCAAATCTTCTTCCACATCCGCTTGCTTGATACTTCGGATCTCATATAACCCAGTCCACAACAGAAGAGTGGGCCAAGGTGCCTTCTTCTTTCGATGCAGTGTAGTTGCCAATTCTACCGAGGTGTGATATGTTACATCCTGCATGACAAGTACGTCTAAGGCAAACTTTGGCAAAACATGCAGAGGCTTCTCCACACTGAACATTCAGACAAAATTTTCATATAGTGAGGCATACCAATCTGCAATGCCTATCAAAGCCTCCATTGCTTCCTTTGACATGTAGGGTGGATCCTATTCAAATATCATCTTGTACACATGGGTGACAAAATGATCAAACAGTTTTGTGATTACTCCCTTGAAGTTTTATTCAGACAACAACTTGAAATATGTGTTCACAGCAGTCTCCGTCGGTGACCATGCCCACTCCAAGCTCAAGAACTCATTTCGGGCACAAACTGCATCTAGGATGTAGGTGGACATGTAAATCTTTGCATGCAGACCTTCGAGTGATTGTCGAGCCTTTGTTATTTGTTCCTTCAGCTGATGAGCTAGTATGTCGAACCAGTTACATGGTTTTCCTTCTCTAGTGCAACTACCCAACTCTATGGGAATGTTTTTGTGCTTTCTTAGCCATAAAGTCAACAAGAAAATATGATCCAGTATTGGTACGCCTTCCTCAGTATCTTTGTCTTGTAGACCTGGTTGGGTGTCAACCTGAATCAAGTTGGCTTCTTTACCCAATCCTTCATAATGTCTCTAGAGTTAGCTCTGTTGTTGGGTAAGCTGAACAAAGTCTCCATGATAGTCATAGGATCTGACATCTAATACATCTCATCATAATCATGTTCCCAGAAGGTCACAAGATTTGTCCCACTGACACTACTCAAGGTCATCTTCTCGAGATGAGTGTGAGAGACGATCCAGCGTATCATGTTCACGCAATGTGGGAACATGGGATATCTGCATGCAATCCAGTACAAGTCAGACTTGTGAATTTTCATGTACGCCTAATGGTCTTTGAGGTGTTCCCCAAAAGTTCCTGCAAATTTTTCATTGACCTCTTCCCACTTCATTTCGATGTCCTTGTATAGATACAACTTTGTGTCTTCATAGATCGACAAACTAGAGGACACTTGCTCAACTACTACTCCAACTGCATTTCCATCAGTGTCCTAAGATCCTGTTCTCTTGGAATCCATTGAGACATATGAACACTTGAAAGATTCAGAGACAAGCAACATGTATGTCAAGAAGTCTATCAGTGAAAACAAAGAAACTTCGGGGAATGACACAATACATACTGGGAAACCGATGGGCAAGATTGCACAATTTCTACTAGGAGGCTGGGTGACTCGCTGCCAAAACTGTGCAAAATGAAGTTTGGGTTGTCTGGGAGGCAGGACTGGTTGCTTTTTCTGCACAATGCACAATCCAGACCGGTTGTTGGTTGTTGGGATTGTGCAATGTGCAATTCCAGCTGGGAGTGACTGCAGGCTCAAGGACTACATTGTGCAATTTTTTGGGCCAGTAATCACTTCCCCTTATAAATGCACAAAACAAACATGGAGGGTAGTGCTGGGAAGAAATGTGCATTTCTGGAGAGGAAGGGGAAACCTTCCTTCCTCGGATTGCGCAATGCATTCTCAGTGAGGCAGAGTCTAGGCCAAAGTTGGCCCAACTCGCCAATGCGCAACTGAAAGCAAAATAAGACAATGAATGCATGGTCACACTAAGTGAAACCAGAAGTGATTGACAGTGCATGTAAAATATGAATGAAATATTTAGCGAACAGATCAACATGCACATGGGTGAAGTAGTTCGCAAATTCAGTGAATGTTTGTGCAAAACGGTTTCATGCATGCAACAGCAGTGAGATAGCAACAAAAACTGAAATAGAGCTAGGATAAGCTAGTATACATGTAAATGATAGAAAGCGTTCAAAGAAGTCAAGAAAATAGCACTCACATAAGCGAATACACAAAAAGTGACAAAAATGTTGAAAAAGAAAAGTTGAGGCCACTTACCCATGATGAGCTGAGTCGGATGTGTTAAAGAGTCCTAGGTGTGGTGTGGGATGTCAGAGCTCCAAGAACGATGTGAAAGAATGAGCTATGATGCATTGAATAAATACGTTTGGGCTCATGACGCACATGCCACAAATATAGGATGAAGCGACACTTGGATGGAAGTTTCTGAAACAACTTTGCATGTAACCCTCGACTGCTAAACATAGCTCCCTGAATCATGGGATGCCTTTTGCATATTGCGTTTTGCTATTCTAGGAAGAACAAGTCATGCATGCATGCAAGTCAAGTTTTCTTAGTCCCAGGTGGAACTAATCAACCGAACTGCTCATGCATGCAGCTGCTCAACTGCTTAAAAATGAGCATTTCTAGTTGGGAAATTGGCTGACTACCCAGGAGGTTTGTGCAATTTCTGGGTAGAGTAGCTGACTATCGCCCAGATTTTCACAAATTCTGGTCTGAGCAGCCTTGCTAGGGAAATTTGTGCAATTTCTGCTAGGAGTGTTCGCTGGCAGAATTACGCAATTCTATAGCCTAGCAAACTGCTAGACAGAATTGCGCAATTTCTGGAGGGAAGGCTAGCTGCCCTCCAGAAGTGCACAATTTGCTTGGGGAAACTACTCATCCTACAGCATAAACAAGTCTGGGTGAATAGCCTGTGAGAGGAATGCATCAAGTTGTGCTTGACAGGCTACCTTTGTGCATGAAAATCATTGAAGCTTGTGTACTTAATGAAGAAAGACAAGGTGTTGTGAAAGTTTGGTAGGGAGGCTCGAAAACAGGCCAAGGAAAAATTCTGGAGCCTACTTGTAGCCGCTACAACAAGATGGGAGGATTTTCCATTCATTAATGGATTTAATTTTGCTAGGGTCTACCTTAACACCTTCATGAGATACAATATGACCCAAATATTCCACCTCTTGTACTCCA
>APFE031127703.1:21811-36323 GCA_000404065.3 Pinus taeda | reverse complement strand
GAATAAGATGATACTTCTTGGAATCAAATGAATAGCATGATCATGATCATGAATAGGCGGGAGGCCTTTGGGAGTCTCAAATACCTTGGAATGATTGTCCAAGACTTTTTGGAGATCAAGAGAAATTGATGATTTCAATGTGGGAACCTCTAGCAAACATAATTTTGTAATTACACCACGTTGTTATTTCTTTAGAATCTTTATCATGTCATTAGAGTTGATTATGTTTCTCAATTTCCCTATGATACCCCTTAATTCAACTTCCTTTCCTTCTGGGGAAAAAAAAAAAAAAAAGGTTCTTGAAAATTAAAATCTATCATACCCAAAGATTGTAACCATTGGACTCCTAGTACAACATCAATAACACCCATTGGAATGGAAATCATTAGACTATTCAACACATATTCTCTCATGGATAACTTGATATTATGGCACTTTCCAAATAAATTTATGGTTCCTCCATTTGCACCCATCACTTTACACTTTGGTGCTAGACATAGGAAGAAATTCAATTCCTTCGCTATCCTACAATGACTAAAACTATGGGTACTACCTAAATCAATCAACACTATTACCTTTTTCTTCTTGATAAGTCCTTCTATCTTAATAGTTTGAGGAGTGGTAATTCCAGCCAATGCATTACAAGATATAGTCGGATTCATTTCTTCTTTATCTAGGGTTTTTTCTTGGTGTGTATCATCTTCTTTTGATGCTTTGTGTTCCTTTTCTTCTTCCTCTTCACAATCTATGTAAAATAACTTCTTCTCACCACACTTATGACCTTTAGTGTATTTTCTATCACAACTGTAATAAAGCCCGTTTACTTTTTTTTCTTCAAATTGTTGTGATTTCAACCTTGTAGGTTATGGAAGGATAGGAGCAACAACACTTCCATTTATAGTTGTGATTGGTAGGCTTCCCTATTGCCATAATTTTGCTTTCAATTTTTCTTGCCAACTTGAATGCCTTCTCCAATGAATCAAGTACCCAAAGGCGAACCTCATGTTGGATGTTATCCTTTAAATTCCCTATGAACACATAAATCCTATGCTGCTCTGGAATATATATTTACTCTTATATTCAATTTTTTGAAGTCCTCAATGCGCTCCACCATTGAACCCTTTTGTTTGAGATTTATTAATTGGCTAAAAAAGGTGTTTCTTTTTGTATCATCATAATGTGTTATCATTTATTCCGTAAAAATTACCCAAGTGACAATTTATTTACGAGAGAAAATTCATTGATACCATACAAACTTATTAGGTTCCAAATATAAAGTCGCAATGTGTACCTTCTGTGTGTTTTTCACATTGTGGAGATTGAAATATTGCTCCATTTTTAGTACCCATGTTACGGTTCCTTTCCATCAAACTTCCTCATATCGATCTTTGGAACATGATGGATCTTCAATCCAACATTATAATCTATGAAATCATGACTAACATTTCTTTTGTTCACATCACGAGTTTCCTTTACTATCTTTTTGCCATTAGGAAGAATTTCTTGTAGTAATTTTGCCAAACCTCCTTTCAAACCTTCGATGTCTTTCTTCAATTCTTCAATGTTTACTTCTAAACCATCCATATTAGCTTCCAAGCCATCCATATTAGCTTCCATCACATTCATCTTATCTTATGCGTCTTTCTTTAAACCATCCATCTTAGCTTCTGTTACTTTTTGTGAGAGTGAAATTTGTTTAACTTGGTCTTGTAATTTTGATATATCATGTTGCATTTTTCCTCTTCTTCATGAGTCATGCTAGAGATTTTAGGTTGCTTACTAGGTGTTTCCATTTTCTTTCTTTGGGGCATCAATTATTGATAATTATGCTTCACTTTTCCCTTTGAATCACTTCAAACAAATTTATCAAACCAAACTTATGCAATTTTTTTAAAAAGACTACACACCTTTTTTCTCTTTGTAAGAGTTCGATATTGAATCTGTTGTATATCTATAAAATCGGATCTGCAAGGTTTGAAATTTTGTCTTGTGATAGCCCTCTATGTCCTCTTTACAACCACAGAAGTCGGATCCAGATTGGATTCTCCAAGAAATATTTATGTCAAATTTCCCACAATGACCTGATTATAGACTGGTTCAGTAGAGCTAACTTGTGTGAAGTGCCACGTGTCAATGTTGCATGTTTCGGACCTAGAAAGGATACACAGAAAACTATATTCAAACATATTTCTATAACTATATACGAAATTACAATATGATGCTCAGAGACAAAGGTATAACGATTTTCCCTTGTGACCTGTTTGAGATCAAATTTAGGAGACTTCAAAAATCCTAAAGTCCTCAGTTCATATCTCCAAAAATATAGAGATAAAAGATATGAAATTAGGTCCCAAGGTTCATCATGATTTAGGCTCAAATGGGTTTTAATTTTAGCTTCTGATGATTCATAGAAAAACATTATAGCGAAATTCCATGATGACTTGTTTGAAGCAGTGAAACCCTAGAATCCAAAGCTTTGATACCAATTGTTATGCAACGAGCTCACAAAATAGAAGAATGAGACATATCAATGACTTCAAAGGTAGCCTCTTCAAGGGGGAAACCTCCTTTACATTGCACAAATGAATAATTCTTGGATGATACAAATGACAAGACCTCCTTTCTATATATAGGAGTCTAAGGGGTCATAATATAATCAAAGACGACATAACAATAACAATGTAAGGGCACAACAATAACAATAATGGGCTTCTATGGGGCACCATAACAACAATATGGGGACAACATGGGCACAAATATAACAATAAGGGGCTATAATGAAATAATAATAAGGGAATACACTAGTATTATAGGGACCTAATAGTCTTACTTAATGATCTGGGCTTAACAATGATGTTTTGATTGAGGATTAATTGATTGAAGAATGATTAAGCTACTAGTTGTTTGTGATTGAATATTAGTGATGGTTCTGTGATCATTTCAAAATGATGTAGTGGATCTATGTATGATTCAATGTTTATTTCAAAGTGGCAGTGGTTCAGTTTCAAGGTTCAATTTTTTGAGATCTATAGGTGAGTATGCTTCAAGGAAGTCACGTATACACATGTGTTTGCTACAGGTCAGTAGCATATATATTATGATAGTTTATTGATCTGGGATTTCAGTTATTCAATAATTTGATGCAATGTTTGTGTTTAATATTACAATTTTGGTTACAGTAATTTAATTATTCTGGTTGTTGAGAATAGGTTGATTGATTTAGGTTTCAATTGATTCAATGAATGGTTGATTCAGTTGGTTCAATAATTGGTTGATTCAATGTTGAGTTATAGTGATCAGTTTTGATATTTGTTATTGGGCTTAAATGATGGCAGTGGGTCCAGTCTGAAAATTTGATGAAACGTGGCTATTAGAAAATTATATATTACGGAGCAATGGAACACATAAAATATTGTAGAAATATAAAACACAGAAAACGCATGAAACAAGAGAGACACAGATATACGTGGTTCACCTAGTTTGGGCTACGTCCACCCCGAACAGCCAGTCCTTCCTTTCTATTATCCAACAAAATGAAGAGACACAACCTACAACACATCCGCTGTAATATCCTTTGTTTTCTCTCACAGTCTCACCTCTCTGTTTCTCTCTCACACACAGAATACACACCTATTACAGCCTCAAATACAATGCCCTCATACAAAGAGAGGGGTTGCCTTCTAGGGAAAAAAACCCTAAACTAAACATAAGTTCTACCATCAGATCATCCGCCTAATGAACGACCCAGATTGACTAGAAATTACTATACTTTTTACAAGGCAAATTTACATCTATTTTTAGCTTCGGGGGTGCTGCCCCCTGAGCCCCTGCCGGGGGACCGCTGGCCCCCGGACCCCCGCGGGGGGCGACAAGTCCCGCCAGCACCCCCCCGCGTGGAGGAGTGTACAAACTTCCTGGGGTATACATCCGATTGAAATAAAGACCTCAAAACAATAATGCTCCACACACAACAGTGGCCTACAGTTGTGATGTTTTGTAGCAAGTGGATCCAGTATGAAAATTTATGTAACATGGTCCATGGAGGTGTTGAGATTTCAAACCTTCGTTGAGGGAGTTAAAACTTCTTTCTAGCGGTAGTTGGTTAATCAAATCAGGCGGTTGGATATCCCTTCCAGTGGGTGCCGATAAATGAGATCAAGGGGTTGGAGCTTTCTTCCAGTGGGTGTTGGAGAATGAGAGAATGTTGTAGCCTTCTGTGAGTGGGTTCCTGCTTGCTGGTATGATCTTCTGCCAATACAATATTGTAAGAAGTTTTTTTATAATAAAAGGAAAACAGAGACAACAATAGTGGTGGTTTTTTCCCACGTTGGGTTTCCACCTAAAATCCTTGTGTTCATGTGTGTTGATATGTTTCTTATGTGTGATGGTTTATTTTGTTCTTACTACACATGATCACTGTTTAATTAATGTTAAATGAGGTATTGATACACTGGCTCAAGTTAAACATATGATGAATCAACTGAAAAGTAAGTTTACTGGATATACAATAGTTGTCTGCATAACAGTCGCGTACACACACAGGTTCCCTTCAGTAAAGTCGCATATAGAAATTTGGATATGAAATTGAAAAGTTTAATGATTTTTAAATATTGATTCACCCCCATCCCCCCCTCTATATTTTTCCCACCAATTGGTATTTGAGCCAATTTCTTTAGAAGAATCTTGATCGCTTGAAGAAAATCCATCAAGATGATGGGAAAGAAGAAGATTTCTTGAAGAAGGGATTCAAAAACTATGACAATGATATATCAAATGTAGTGACAACTATAGATGTCAGCAAATATTCAAGTTTGGGAGCACCCTGCTTTCTATTGATTAAGAATGAAGAAGAATCATTTTCAGATATGGGCTTTTGTTCTAACTATGATCCATTTCCTTGTCTATGCAATAATGGTAGTGATGGTCTTTCAAATGTTGAAGAAGGTGAGATTGATCAAGAATGTCAATTACATATGGCAATTGAAGATAGTAATGAGTCTGATGATAATTTCATGGATGCCTAGAAGAAAAGGATATTTTTATTGAATAAATATATCATTTTAAGATTTGTTTAGAAGCAGCTAAATTAGCAAAAGAAACTCTAAAGAAACAAATCATAGAAAAGGAAGAGCATAATGAGAACATAGAATTTGAAATAGTTAATCTAAGGAAAGAACTTGAGAAAGAAAAAAAAATCTTAATACTATATTTTCTAAAGGATCTAAAACCTTGGATGAAATTTTCAAAATTCAATGCTCTCCTCTTATAAAAACAGGTCTTGGATACTGTGAAGAAACATAAAAGACTGTAAAGTCTTCTACAGAAACAGGAAGCTATCTCGATGCAATATAGAGAAGCAGTCAACATCACTCCATCCTACAACAAAATAATAAAGGACCAAATCCTTCCCAAGTAAACTCTCCTTGATTCAATCAAAAGGAAAAAAACACTAAAAGGTACTATACTCCAAGACACTTCTACTTTAATGGACAATGTTTCACTTGTCACAATTTTGGTCATAACATTGCTCAATGTATTGCTTACAAAACTATCATGACTAGAGAAGAAAGGAAACAAAAGAATGAGGTTGGGGTAAATAAATTAGCTTACAATGCCTTCTCTCCTCTTCAATATGAAACCAAATGTTCCTTTTGAAATAACTTTGGGCATAAATAATATGAATGCAGGAGCAAAGGACGATCAATACCTCAAGATAACAAAATGGAAACAATATCTAAGGTATGGAAGAAGAAGACCATCAAATCTGAGAACTGTGGTCTAGCTTTATATGAAGGGGATCAATAAACCTTGTGGTATATTTATAGTGGATGCTCAAAACACATGACAGGTGATAAATATAATTTTATGTCTTTTGATGAAATAAAGAAAGAAAAGAATGCAACCTTTGGAAATAATGCACGTGCTGCTATCAAAGGAAAATGAATTGTTTTTATAAAAGAAAAGGTTAAAGCTAGAAATGTTTTATTTGTTGATGGGTTGAAGCATAACTTGTTAAGTGTTAGCCAGATGTGTGACCAAGGGAATGAAGTTGTTTTCAAATCAAATAATTTTGTGGTCTGAAATATTAATAAAGGAAAAACCATAATAAAAGGAGCAAGAATTCCATTTAATGTCTATGTCTTGGAAGGTGGTCTAGAACAATGTTACTTAAGCAAAACAGAAGAAGGTTTTTTGTGGCACAAAATATTGGGACATCTAAGCTTCACTCAAATACATAAGTCAAGCAAGCCAGGAGCAGTCTGTGATTTTCCCAACATATCTCTACCAAAAAATACTATATGAAAATCATGTCAATTTGGTAAGCAAACCAGGGTACAATTCAATGCTAAAGAAGGTTCTGCAAGTATGCCCATTGAACTTATTCATACTAGTTTGTGTGGGCCAATGAATAAAAAGTCACCTAGAGGTGAACAATATTCCATATTATTTATTGATGACTTTACTAGAATGTACTAGATTGGTTTATTAAAATATAAAGATGGACCATTTGATAAATTTAAAGTCTTCAAAGCTTTAGTAGAGAATGAGTTAGACTTGAAAATCAAATTTCTCGAATCTGACAAGGGAGGAGAATTCATAATAGACAAATTTTCAATTTTGTGAACAATATGGCATCAAGAGGTAGTTATTTATAGCTAAGAATCCTCAACAACATGGGGTAGCAGAGAGAATGAATAGAAAAATTCAACAAATGGCACGTGCCTTCTTGATTAGTCTCAGACACCTCGTACCTTCTGGGGTCATGCAACACATACAAGAGAAAAATATTCTTAACAAATCTCATGAGTCATATCCATGTGAATAGTGATAAAATGCCTCATGAACTTTGGTATGGTAAACCCCCAACTGTTAAGCATTTTAGAGTTTTTGGAAGTAAGTGTTACACAAAGAATAATAATGATAAACTTGGAAAGTTTGAAGCTAGAGCTGATGAAGGAATTCTCCTTGGATACTCCTCTAGAAGCAAAGCATATAAATGTTACAATAAAAGACTTCAAAATATTGGTGAATGCATTGATGTTGTGATCAATGAAGCATCCATAGGTATCAAAAAGGAAGCACTAGTAGAATATGAAGATACTTATACAACAAGCCAAAATAATGTGGAATAAAGAATTAATAAATCATCAGATGAAGGAAGTGACAATAAAGAAGAACCAGAAAAGACTCTGTCAAGGTATGTTTAGAAAAACCATCCAAAATCTCAAATTCTAGGTGGTAATGAATCTAGAATACAAACAAGAAGTACTCTTGTTGGAACTACTAGTCATCTAGCCTTACTATCCACAATTGAACCATAAAATGTAAATTAAGCTAGCAAAGATGAATGTTGTGTTAAGGCTATGAATGAATAACTTGACCAAATAGAAAAGAATCAAACTTGGGAATTGGTTCCTAGACCTCATGATAAGAATTTTATTGAGACAAAATGGGTATTAAAAAATAAATTGACGAGAATGGAGAAGTAATTATAAATAAGGAAAGACTTGTTTGCAAAGGTTATGCTCAACAAGAAGGAATAGACTTTGAAGAAACATTTGCACTTGTAGCTAGACTTAAAGCCATAAGAATGTTTCTTTCCTTTTTAAGCTTTTATCATTTCAAAGTCTATCAAATGGATGTTAAATATGAATTTTTAAATGGGAACCTAGAACAAGAAGTCTATATTGAAAAACCTAAAGGGTTTATTCTAGGAAATGATGAAAAAACTTGTTTGCAAACTCAAGAAGGCATTGTATGGGCTAAAACAAGCCCCTCGTGCATGGTATTATTGCCTTGACGTAAATATTCAACAACAAGGCTTCACTAAGGGGTTTGCCGATACAACCTATATATAAAGGTTGATGATGATAAACTTTTAATTGATATTGTTTATGTGGATGACATCATCTTTGGTAGAAATGAAGAACCCATGAGTCAATGATTTTCTTTTGTCATGAAGCAAGAATTTGAAATGTCTTTACTTGGTGAACTAACATATTTTCTTAGTTTAAAAGTACAACAAGCAAAGAATGGAATATTTCTATTGCAAACAAATCATCTTAAGCAAATTCTAAATAAATATGGAATGGAAAATTGCAAACCAATATGCACACCCATAGTGACAAGATGTAGTCTCAGTTTTCCTGATTATTCTCCCACAATCAACCAACCAAAATACAAATCCATGATCAGAAGTCTACTTTATCTTACAGGAACAAGACCATATATCATGCATGCAGTTGGGATTATTGGACGATTTCAAGCTAATCCAAAGGAAATTCATCTTTAGGCAATTAAAAGAATCTTCAAATATCTACAAGGCACTCAAGACTTTGGTTTATGGTATCCCAAAGATTCACATCTTACTCTTCATGCTTATACAGATGTTGATTGGGTAGGAAATGTTGATGATAGAAAAAGCACTAGTGGAGGAGAATTCTATATGGAGCCCCACCTGGTATCATGGTTTAGCAAAAAACAAGGCTCAATTTCTTTATCTACTGTAGAAGAAGAATATGTTCTTGTTGCATCTTGATGCACACAACTTCTATGGATGGTGCAAAAATTGCAAGATATTCAAATTAATTGTTCTACACCCATTTCCATTCTATGTGATATTACAAGTGCCATTAGTATTTCAAAAAATCTTGTTATGCACTCCAAGGCCAAGCATATTCCAATTAAATATCATTTTCTAAGAGAACAGGTACTTGAACAAAAGGTCAAACTGGAATATGTTCCCTCAAAGGAACAAGTTGTTGATATTTTTCCAAAACATCTTCCACGTGATGCATTTGAAATTCTAAGATAGAAATTAGGAATGTTCCTTTATTCATCACTCTGTTGATTCTTCAATTTTAGGGGGAGTAATACATATGTGTCTTAATAATGACTCCCATGTTTGTTTGTTTTTTATTACATTATTGATGGTGCATCAAATGTCATAATAGTGAACTGGCATAGATAGTCCATGATCAGGGGGAGCTGAAGGTAAGAGGTTTAAGTATTTCACTTTTTGTACAAGGATCCTATAAAGATAGGTCATGTATATACATGAGTTATGAACTGAACAATCATGTATTGTTATGCAACTAGCTCACAAAATAGAAGAAAAGATAGATCAACAACTTCACAATCAGCTTAAGTAGTTCTAGATGCTTCAGTATAAAATTCTCATCCTCCCATGTGGAATCTTCAGCGGATAAGTTCTTCCACTTAATGAGATACTCTGAAATTGATCGATTTTGTAGCTACCGAGTTCTTGTTTCAATGACTTCTTCAGGTTCCAATATGATTTTTCCTTCCTCTCCAAGTTCTGGAAATATTGTTTGAATTGGGAGCTTGTCACCTATAACCTTCTTTAAGCATGAGACATGGAAAAGTGGGTGCACTCAGGAAGATGCAGGAAGTTCCAATTTGTATGCCATAGTACCAATGTTTTGCAAAATCTTTTACAGACCATAATACTTTAGTGATAATTTATTATCCTTCTTAGCTTGGTTGAGGGACATTTGTTTATATGGTTGTAGTCGTAGAAATACCCAATCACCTACATCAAAACTTCTTTTGTTGTGATATTGATATGCATGTTGTTTCATTCTATTTTGTGCCAAAGTCAAGTTATCCTTTAAGAGTTGGAGAACTTTTTGTTGATAATCGATGTGATCTTCCACTGCTTAAACCTTAGAATGTTCTCTTAAATATGATGTGATGGACAGTGGATGATATCCATAAAGTGCCATAAATGGGGTCATTTTTGCTGCAATATGGAAGGAAGTGTTATACCACCATTCATCTAGAGGCAACCATTTGACCCATTGTATTTGTTTATGAGATACAAAGCAACGAAGATATCCTTCCAAACTTTGTTCACTATCTCAGTTTTCCCATCAGATTGAGGTTGATAAGATTAGCTATGAGCTAACTGAGTACCGAGATAAGAAAATAATTATGTCGAAAAATTTCCAATTAAAATAATATCTCTATTCCTTACAATAGACTTTGGGTTTCCATGTAGCTTTTCAATTGTTTTGATAAAAGCAGTAGCAAATGTACTGCTTTAAATGGATGAGATAATGCACAAAAATGTGCATAATTGGTAAGTCTAACAACTACCACCATGATGACACTCTTTCCCTCGGACTTGGGTAAACCTATGATAAAATCCATTGAAACATCCTCCCAATGTTGACTTGTAATGGATAAAGGTTGTAATAGACCTGGGGTCTTAATTGTCTCAAATTTATTTGGTTGGAAAACCAAACATTCCGCCACAAACTTTTGAATATCAGATTTAAGACGATCCCAAAAAAAATCCCTCTTAACCCTGTGGTAAGTTTTTAAATATCTTGAATGCTCTCCTAAGGGACAGGTGTGCAATTCCAAAAGAATCTTTTGTTTGAGTTGGGAATTCTTACAGAGGTATAAGCGATCTTTGCACCATAACGAATCATTTTTCCAGCTAAATGTATCATATGTACTGGGATATTGCTGCAACTTTTGAATGAGTCCCCACACTGCTTCGCCATTCTTCCATTCATCCTTTGCTTTGTTTATCCAATCTTGTTGGATAATAGAAATGGCACAAATCAATGCTTCCACATCATCATCCTTTCTTGAGAGTGTATCTGCAACAACATTTTTCTTCCCTTTTTTGTAGATGATTTCAAAGTCATAACCCAACATCTTTGAGACCCATTTTTGCTTCTCTTCTGAAGATACTATTTGTTCTAAAAAGTATTTAAGACTATCATGATTTGTTTTTACCTTGAAGTGTCTTCCCATTAGGTAAGGTCTCCATTTCTTAAGTGCATGTAGTATTTCCAACATTTCCTTCTCATAAATAGGTTTGTGTAAATACTTTCCTTTGATTGGACGACTTTCAAAAGTAATGGTCTTTCTTCTTGCATTAAAATGGTACCAATTCCATTTCCTCAGGCATCACATTCCACAATAAATGTTTTTGTTAAGTCTAGCGTAGCTAATTCTAGTGCTTGGCACATTGCCTCTTTAAGATGTTCAAAGGCTTTCATTGCTTCTGGAGTCCAAGAAAATGCATCTTTATTCATAAATGTTGTTAGAGGTGTTGCTATTCTCCTATAATCCTTAACAAACTTGTGATAATACCCTGTCAACCCAAGAAATCCTCGCAAATGCTTTATGGATGTGGGGATTTTCCATTCCTTAATGGCTTTAATTATTCTAGGGTCTACCTTAACACCTTCATGAGATACAATATGGTCCAAATATTCCACCTCTTGTACTCCAAAGAAACATTTGGAGGTTTTTTCATATGATTGTTTCTCCTCCAATAGTTTGAGCACTTTATCAACATGTTGAACATGATCCTTCCAAGACTTTTTGTATATTAGTATATCATCAAAAAATACTAACACAAATTTTCTATGGAAGGGTTTGAAAATGGAATTCATCAAACTTGAAATGTAGAAGGTGCATTGGTAAGGCCAAAAGGCATGACCAAAAATTCATAATGACCCTCATGAGTTCCAAATGTTGTTTTCATAATGTTTTTAGTCTTCATTATGATTTGATAATATCTTGAATGAAGTTCCAACTTGGTCAAGTAAATTTCTCCATGAAATTCATCAAATAATTCATCCATGACAGGAATCGAAAATTTATCTTTAATAGTGAGCTTTTTGAACTCCCTATAATCTGGACACATTTGCCATGATCCATCCTTCTTGTGCACCAACATTATTTGAGAAAAGAAAGAACTTTGACTAGGTTGAACTAAAACAACCTCTAGCATATTTGCAACCATATGTTCAATTTTACTCTTTTGGGCATAGGGATATCTATAAGACTTGATGTTTGGAGGAACACTTCCTGGAATCAAATGAATAGCATGATCATGATCATGAATAGGTGGGAGGCCTTTTGGAGTCTCAAATACCTTGGAATGATTGTCCAAGACTTTTTGGAGATCTTGAGAAATATATGACTTCGATGTGGGAACCTCTAGTGAACATAATTGTGCAATTACGCCACGTTGTTCTTTCTTTAGAAGCTTTGTCATGCCATTAGAGCTTATTATCTTTCATGTTTTCCCTGCGATACCCATTAATTCAACTTCCTTTCCTTCTAAAAAAAATCATGAAAAGTTCTTGAAAATTAAAAGCTATCGTACCCAAATATTGTAGCCATTGGACTCCTAGTACAACATCAACACCACCCATTGGAATGGAAAGCATTGGACTATTCAACGCATATTCTCCCATGGATAGCTTGGTATTATGGCACTTTCTAGAGCAATTTATGGTTCATCCATTTCCAACCATCACTTGACACTCTAGTGTTGGATATAGGAAGCAATTCAATTCCTTCGCTATCTTACAATGAATAAAATTATGGGTATTGCCTAAATCAACCAACACTACTACCTTTTTCTTCTTGATATGTCCTTCTATCTTGATAGTTTGAGGAGTTGTAATTTCATCCAATGCATTACAAGATATGGTCAAATTCATTTCTTCTTTCTCTAGGGTTTGTTCCTGGTGTGTATCCTCTTATTTTGATGTTTCTTTTTCCTTTTCTTCTTCCTCTTCACAATCTATTTAAAATAATTTATTCTCATCACACTTATTACCTTTAGTGTATTTTCTATCACAATTCTATCAAAGCCCTTTTTCTCTTTTTTCTTCCAATTTTTGTGGAAGGCTAGGAGAAACAACTCTTCCATATTTATAGTTGTGATTGGTTGGCTTCCTTGTTGCCATAATTTTGCTTTCAATTTTTCTTTCCAACCTGAATGCCTTCTCAAGTGAATCAGGTTCCCAAGGTGAACCTCATGTTGGATGTTATCCTTTAAAGTCCCTATGAAGACATCAATCCTATGATCCTCTGGAATATCTTTTACCCTTATATTCAATTTTTGGAAGTCCTCAATGTGATCCACCATTGAACCCTTTTGTTTGAGATTTATCAATTGGCTAAAAAATATGTTTCTTTTTGTATCCTTATAATGTGCTATCATTTCTTCCATAAAAATTTCCCAAGTTAAAATTTGTTTACAAGAGTAAATCCATCGATACCATACAAATTGATTGGGTTCTAAATATAAAGTCGCAATATGTACCTTTTGTGTGTTTTGCACATTATGGAGATCGAAATAGTGTTCCATTTGTAGTACCCATGTTACAAGAACCTTGCCATCAAACTTCCTCATATCGACCTTTGGAACGTGGTGAGTCTTCAATCCAAAGTTAGAGTCTATGAAATCATGACTAACATTTCTTTTGTTCTAATTATGAGTTTCCTCTACTACCTTTTCGCCATTAGGAAGAATTTATTGTAGCAACTTTTCCAAACCTCATTTCAAACCTTCCATGTCTTTCTTCAAATCTTCAATTTTTACTTTTAAACCATCCATTTTAGTTTCCAAACCATTCATCTTAGCTTCCATGCTTTTCTTTAAAGCCTCCATCTTAGCTTCCATGCTTTAGTTTAAAGCCTCCATCTTATCTTTTGTTACCTTTTGTGAGAGTCAAATTCATTGCACTTGGTCTCGTAATTTTGATATATCATGTTGCATTTCTTCCTCTTCTTCATGAGTCATGTTAGAGCTTTTAGGTTGCTTTCTAGGTGTTTCTATTTTATTTCTTCAGGGAATCAATTAATGATAATTATGCTTCACTATGCCCTTTGAATTCCCTCAAACTAATTTTTCAAGCCAAAATTCTGAAAATTTTAAAAAAGACTACACATCTTTTGTCGCTTTGTAGGAGCACGATATTGAATCTATTGTATCTATGTAATTTCAGATCTCCAAGGTTTGAAATTTCATCTTGTGGTAGCCTTCTGAGTCCTCTTTCCAACCCCCCAAGTATGATCAATATTGAATTATCCAAGAAATATTTATTCCAAATCTCGTACGATGATATAATTATAGACTAGTTCAGTAGAGCGAACTTGTAATAATTTCCACCGGTCATTGTTTCTACCTTAGGATCTGGAAACAATATATAGAAAACCAAATTGTGTATTATTTATGTACTTTTTATGAAATTTAAATAAGATTTTCATAGAGAAAGTTATGATGATTTTCCCCATGTCACATGTTTGAGATATAAATTGGAAGCCTGCAAAAACCCTAACTTCCTTGGATCATATGTTATGCTCTTAACCTGCAAATGATACCCAAATATAGAATATGCGAGAAAAGATACCCAGAACACAGAATATGCGAAGAAAAGATACCCAGAACATAGAATAGCAAAGATTTTATTATTCAGAGAGTAATGTTCACTTGCCTCTTCTAGGGGGCAACCTCCAATAGAGCAGAGCTCGATTACAAAATAAGACACGATGCTCCTCGCAGGGAGTCTCTATCCTGTATATATGACTCATACATGCAATACCATGGGCGAATACCATGGTATTACTAATACCATCTATCTAATACTACGGCCCATTTGCAACTAACTGTGGTTCCATTATTAATTGCGGATTAACCACTTACAATTATTAATATGGGCTTTATTGACTC
>APFE031127703.1:0-21368 GCA_000404065.3 Pinus taeda | reverse complement strand
TTGTAGGCCACTTCTCCAATGCGTTGAAGTACTTGATATGGTCCGTAGAATTTGGGAGAGAGTTTCTGACATCCTTTGTCTTTGAGTGATGTTTGCTTATATGGTTGGAGATGTAAAAAAGACCTGATCCCCTTCTTGAAATTGGCACTCTAAGCGATGCTGGTCTACCTATTGGTTCATGCGGTTCTGAGCTTGATGAAGATTTTCTCGAAGATGGGCGAGCATAGTTGCGCGGTGTTGTAGGAGTTGATCCACTGCTTGGAATTTTGAGCAGCCCTTGAGATATGAAGTAGGTGAAGGCGGGAGTTGACCATATACTGCTTTATATGGAGTCATTTTGGTGGTGGTATGATAGTTGGTGTTATAATACCATTCAGCCAGAGGTAGCCACTGTACCCAAAGGTGTTGTTTTTCTGAAGTGAAACACCTAAGGTAGGTTTCTAGACATTTGTTGACGGCTTCAGTTTGACCATCTGTTTGCGGATGATAGGAAGCACTGAGTTTTAGTTGAGTGCCTTGTATTCTGAAGAGTTCCTGCCAAAAATTGTTGGTGAAGATCGGGTCGCGGTCGGACACAATAGAAGTGGGCATGCCATGAAATTTGAAGATCTGATCCATGAAAGATTGAGCAACCAAAGTTGGTGTAAACAGGTGGGGAAGAGCGCAACAATGAGCATACTTCGACAATCGGTCCACAACCAACATGATGACTGACTTTTTCCCTGACTTTGGAAGACCTGTAATGAAATCCATAGAAACCTCCATCCAAATTGATGCCGGAATGGGCAATGGTTGTAATGTACCTGGTGTGTTGACGGTTTCCCCTTTGTAGCGTTGACAGACATCGCATTCGGCTACGAAGGTAAGGATGTCCTTTTTCATGCATGTCCAAAAAAATGATCTTCCGGTGCAAGCATACGTCTTCTGAAACCCCGAATTTCCTGCAATGGGAGATGAGTTAATTCTGCCAAAATGCGACTTTTGAGGGTGGAAGTTGGTGATATTACAACTTTGTCCTTGTAGCGAAGAATATCATCCTGCCACAAGTAGCCCTTGGTGGAATTTGGATCTGCCTACAATTGAGAAATGAGTTGGGAGAGCTCGGGGTGTGAAAACCATTCTCTGCGAGCTTCTTCAATCCATTCTGGAATGGGGAGGGAAATAGCTAGCAGGGTACTTTCCTCCTCAAATTGGCGAGATAATGCATCTGCTACACTATTGTCTTTCCCTTTCTTGTACATGATCTCATAATCATATCCCAGCATTTTGGCTAGCCATTTATTTTGTTGTGGGGAGGATAGGCGTTGCTCCAAAAAATATTTAAGACTGTGATGATCTGTGCGGATTTGGAAATGTCGCCCCAATAAATAAGGTCTCTAGGTGTCGACTGCATGTAAGATAGCCATCATTTCCTTCTCGTAGGTAGATTGGCCCTGATTCCTCCCACTGAGTTGTTGGCTTGTGAAGGCCAATGGTAGCCCTTCCTGCATTAAGACCGCCCCAATACCTGTACCCGAAGCATCACATTCAATGACAAAAGATTTGGTGAAGTCAAGTAGTGCTAAAACTGGAGTGGAACACATGGCATTTTTTAGAGCTGTAAAGGCTTGTTGTGCTTCCTCATTCCAGATGAATGAATTTTTCTTTAGGAGTTGGGTGAGGGGCTTCGCTATGCGACCACAGTTGCGGAAAAATTTACGATAATAGCCTGTGAGACCCAAAAATCCTCGCAAGCTCTTCAAGGTCTTAGGGTGAGGCCATTCCTGCATTGCTTGGATCTTTTTGGGGTCCACCTTGACACCCTCACGCCCCACAATGTGGCCCAAATACTCTACCTCTGCCATGCCAAATGAAAACTTGGACATCTTCACGAATAATTTTTGCTTGCGGAGCAGTTGCAAGAGTAGATCTACATGCTGAAGATGTGCTGCCCAAGTGCAACTATAGATGAGGATGTCATCGAAGAAGACAAGGACAAATTTCCTGAGATATGGTTTGAGAATGTGGTTCATAAGGCTCTGAAAAGTAGAGGGGGCATTACAAAGACCAAATGGCATGACCAAGAATTCATAGTGGCCTTCATGAGTTCTGAAAGCAGTCTTGGGTATGTCGACTTCCTTCATGCGGATCTGGTGGTAACCCGAGCGAAGATCCAACTTCGTGAAAAATTGAGCCCCATTGAGTTCATCCAGCAAATCATCAACCACCTGGATGGGAAATTTATCTTTGACTGTCAGCTTATTGAGGGCCCTGAAGTCAGGAGACATCTGCCACTCCCCATATTTTTTGAGCACCATAACCACTGGGGATGAATAAGGACTCATGCTGGGATGAATGACCCCTGCTTCCAAAAGTTCCTTGATGATTTTTTCTATTTCGTTCTTTTGGGTGAACGGATATCTGTATGGGCGCACATTTGGGGGTTGGGCCCCTGGAACCAAGGTGATGCTATGATCATGTTCTCGTCGCGAGGGTGGAATCCCTTGAGGCTTGTCAAAGACCGGCAGATGGTTATTTAAAATCTGTTGCATCTCAGGATGAATTGGCGACGGCTTGGTTTCGACTACCTGGATGGCATTAAATTGAGCTACAAATCCATGATTGCCCTTTTTTAACAATTTTTCCATCCTATGCGAGTTGATGATAGGGGGGCTCCCGCCTGGAGTCCACGGAGGGTATGTGTGTGGTTGTTCTGCTTAAAACTCATATACAACTCCTGGAAATCCATTGTGATTGGCCCAAGAGTGCGGAGCCATTCAACGTCGAGGAAAATGTCGCAACCCCCCATGTGTATGGCAAACATGTGGGTTTTCAACTGATAATCCCCCATTTGAAGTTTGACATTTTCAAAACAACCTTCACATTTCATTGTGCCTCCATCCACAATTTGAACTTGGAAGTTAGAAACTGTTCGTACAAAACAATGCACTGTTTTTGTGACTTTTTGATGGATGAAATTATGTGTACTTCTACTATCAATCAAGACTATGACTGGGCGATGTTTAATAAACCCTCTGATTTTGAGAGTTTGAGGGGAAGAAATCCCTGCCAAAGAATGCAATGAAATAACTGGTTGGTCCGAGACATTTTCCTGTTGGTTGTCTTCCTCTAGCGGCTCATGTTCCTCCAGTGGTGGGTCTTCTTCTGTTGAGCTGTAGTCAGTGGCATCAATTTGAAAAAATTTGGGCTCCTTGCATTTATGACCTGGGGAGTATTTTTCATCACAGTAGTAACATAGGCCTTGCTTTCTCCTTTCTGCCATTTCCGTCGGTGACACCTTTTGGACCTTAAGTGTTTGAGTCGTGTTGTGAGCCTGTGGAGGTCGAACTTTAGCAGAGAAATTTGGGCGACTGTATTGGGCTGCTAATGCACATTCCACGTTGCGAGCTACCTTGCAAGCCTCCATCCATGAGAGAGGGTGGTGCAGTAGGACTTGGGCTTTAATAGCTTCTTTAAGACCGCTGATAAAACATTCCATGTAAAATGCATCTGAGAGACCCCAAGTACGGAAGGCTAAGGATTCAAAAGCTGTAATATATTCCTCCACTGTGCCAGTCTATCAGAGCTTAGTAAGACGACCCAAAAAAGAGGATTCTTGGTCAAAGCAATCTTGAAGCGCTTTTGTAAATTGGTTCCAAGTCCTAAAAGCTCCACTACGACGTTGATGCCATTCCCACCATTGCCACCTTTCATTGTCTAGGTACATGCTCCCCAACATAAGCTGAGTCGCATCATCTAAGATGAAATTTAATTTGAAATACTGCTCCATTTGTGCTATCCATGCTGATGGGTGAGAAACATCAAATTTATGCATATCTAACTTGGGAGGTCGCTAACTAGGTTGTGGGAGGGTGTGCCAGCCGTGAGGAGAGTGGCTAGACTCACCTTCATGGTATCCATTGCCATTAGACTCCTCCTCGTGGGCTTGCTCCTTGTCCTTTGGGATTATTTGTTGGATCTGGATACATAATCCGTTAACCATACTGTGGAGGGAGTTCATGGTTTCTTCAAGTTTTTCCATCCTTTCATTGGCCATCGCTTGAGCTCTAGTTGCTACCATACACCAACTTGATGAAAAATGGGGACCACCACCAAAAAAATTTCACTAATAATTGAATGGTACCACCACGCTCAGCTCGTCGTTACTCCTTCCTGATCAATACTGCAGTTGTCAAATCCTCAAAATGTCACTGCGGCCAAAAGTACTGCGAAAATTATACCCCGGTACAAGAACCCTTCTCCATAACTCTGACCTAGTGGATCTGAGAGATCTGAATGGCAGATCTGGCGGCGGGATAGACTGTTTTTGCGGATCTACTGGATCTTAATAGATCTGAATGACTGATTTCTTCTGCGGCTGCACTCCTTTGCACCAACGAATCTAGAATAGATGATGTGTTATCCCCCTATAGAAAAGGGAACTATGGTCTTGAGGAGTGTCAGGTGCTATAGATCGCGATATACATAAGGGTCTGGCAGTAGTACTCGGCCCAATGTTTCAGGGCTCTAACTAAGGAGGATCGAACGTACCCTTAGCCGTACAACCCGACTACCCTATCGTACGGGCAAGTAATCTCTCCGAATGCTGTTCTCGGTGTACTGTAGCCACAAGACGGCCGACGGTTTATCTATGGCAAGGTTTCAAAGGAGTGATCCGGATTTAAATAGGAACACAATAGATTACAGAGATAACCATAAATACAGAGATGCGATAACCATAAATAAAGAGATGCAGCGGAAATAACACTTCATTTCATTAATGGAAAATACCGAAATATGCCTACAACCAGAATTGGAAATAAACCAGCTAGGACGATGGTAGCTTATCTCTGAGAAGAGATGTGCGGCTACATGTCTCTGAACTGTTCCGAACTTGTGTTACAATGAGGCTCGAAGGCCTATTTATTATTGAGAAACAATGGAAAACCCCTCACATTCCAAAACCGACCCTTAGAAGATGAAACGCCAAATTGTGGGCCCCGTTTTGGGTAAATTGGTACATCAATTTCCCGGGGTCGTAACTTTGGCATACGATCTCCGTTTGACGCGTATGATAGCTCGTTAGAAAGATCTATCCGAGAACTACCACTTTGGGAAGGGCAACATTGGTCTATGGACCCATGTTGCCCCCAGATTTCCCAAAAAACGTCGTTTAGGGCCTCAAAACGGCTCCGGAAGTTCAGGACCCGAAAAACTGCTAAAAATAGTAAACTATGCTACAATTTCGGAAACTGAAAAATTGAAAGAGACAGTTGCGGGGGTCCAAATGGGATAGGTGGGTGGCCACCAACATCCACCTGGATCAAGGAGCCTAGGGGGCTTCTGATATACCCAGAGGGTATGTGGAAGACAGTCTGTGCGCAGTTATGTCTAATGTGCTACTACTCGAAGGGGTACCCACAGGGGTTACAAGGGAGTCCAACAGACGTGACCACCTCTTTTATTTCCTGCGTGCATGCCTCCCCAAATCCACAGATTTATGCGCTCAACGATAGATCCCGTGGTTTAAAGACGCTGGAACACGTCTCTTAGCCAAAAAAAAAAAAAAAATTGCTATGAAATGGAGATCCCACCGGCCCTGGAAAGTGCTCTGATACCACTTGTTATTCTCTTAAGCTGCAAATGATACCCAAATATAGAATATGTGAGAAAAGATACCCAGAACACAGAATATGTGAAGAAAAGATACCCAGAACACAGAATAGCAAAGATTTTATTATTCAGAGAGTAATGTTCACTTACCTCTTCAAGGGGGCAACCTCCAATAGAGCAGAGCTCGATTACAAAATAAGACATGATGCTCCTCGCAGGGAGTCTCTATCCTTTATATATGACTCATACATGCAATACCACGGACCAATACCGTGGTGTTACTAATACCATCTATTTAATACTACGGCCCATTTGCAACTAACTGTGGTTCCGTTATTAATTGCGGATTAACCACTTACAATTATTAATATGGGCTTTATTGACTCTTGACTATGACGTGATCCCATTACATAGATAAGGGGGTTAGGGTGGGACCCTAACATCATATCTCCGAAAGTATAGTGATTCAAGATATTAAATTTGTAACTAATGTTCATCAAGATTTTGGCTCAAATGGGTTTTAATGTTCGCATTGGAAAATGCATAGAAAAAAGTTATAGTGAAATTTGCACGATGGCTTGTTTGAAGTAGCAAAACCCTAGAATCCAAAGCTCAGATACCAAATGTTATGCAATCAGCTCACAAAATAGAGGAAAAGATAGATCAACGACTTCAAAATAAGCATCTTCGAGGGGGAAACATCCTTTACATAACACAAATGAACAATTATTGGATAATACAAATGACAAGACCTCCTTTCTATATATAGGAGTCTAAGGGGTCCCAATACAATTAGAGCCTACATAACAATAATATTGTAGTGGCACAACAATAACAATAGTGGGCTTCTATGGGGCACAATAATAGTAACATGGGGACTATATGGGCAAAATAATGCAATAAGGGGGTTGCACTAATAACAATAAGGGGTTACACTAGTAGTATAGGGACCTAACACGTATATCTTGGTATGATGAAGAAACAAGCTCCAATTTCGCTTGTTGGTTCTGGAATTGGTTGAGTACAGTCTGCAGATATGGCATAGGTTCAAGGGGAGCATTTTCTATGCTTCTAATAATGCATTATTGGCATTATGTTTTCTTTAGAATTACTTGATACATAATGATGCTTATCAATGGTGATGTTTCTTATGTTGTTGAAGTTCTTGATTAATGATGAAGAATTGCATGTTGTTGTTCAATTTGTTGCTAACAGATGCTTATAGTGAAAATCCTACATAGTATATGATGGTTGTTGAGGACTATGTTGGTCTTGTTTCCTCACTATAGAGGTCCTTGGTCTTGGTTATAAATGTCATATCTGTCATTTGATGTAAAGTTCATGTAAATACCTATGATGTAATCATTGTAAAATTCAGTCATGTACGGACTATTGTGGTCAATTATTTTTGGCCATATGATGTAATTTGTAACTCCATTGTGCTTGGGTGGTTGATGTCATAATGAAGTCAAACATATAAACCCACTGTGATTGGGTGATTTATGTAAGTTTCAGCCCTTGGTGATAGGAAAAGTCATATTCAGTTGAGTCATAGATTCATGTACTTCAATGTACATCCTTCAAAAATTCCAGCATGTGCTCAGGGGGAGCATGGTCAGTATTTAGTGTTCATACTCAATTGTTCAGATCTACAACGCTTAAGAGAGAGTCTTCATTTAACATTGGTCATCCATTTTTCCTTGATGTCAAAGGGGGAGAGTAACTTGGTGTTTGAAAAGCTTGGTGCTTAGCTTGATGTGTTTTATAGGTATTTATAGGTTGTGGTGACCAAACACCAAAGTGGTTGCCATCAAGTCCAAAGGGGTAGAATGTTGGAATTATGACTAATGTATTGTCATTGATGGAAACCTACTTGATGAGTTTTCCTTTGATAGAAACCTACTTGATGCAGATGTCAAAAGGATATGTCTACAAGTGATAGAAAAGGATTATCATTTCAGAGACAGAAGAATGATAAAGATGAAGTTTGAAGAATTATATGAAGGTTTGGTGAAGCAAAGTCGAGTATACATAGGTTTTATGAAGCAACGTCGAGTATACATAGTTTTTATGAAGCAAAGTTGTGTACACACTCAGGTTTGGAGAAACAAAGTAGAGTATATGTGGGTTCTGTAAAGAAATGTCATGTACACATGCGTGCATGAAGAAGAAAAGGCGCGTACATATTTCGCACCATGGTATTCCAAATACCAAGTGTATTTACCATGGTATTGACCTATGGTAATTAGCCCAGCAACAGATATTTGATCCTGTCTACGAATACCATCAAAATTAGTATAGTTTTGACCTGTGGTATTGGATAATGGCTAAGCTATATAAGGAGATGAATAACAAAGTGTTTGGTGTGTGCAAGTGATGAATATTTTATGAGTAGTTAAATATGATGAAAATATGCATGTAATAGGTTGTTAATGATTTTCTTGATCTAAAACTAAGTATGCGCCTGGGAATTTGATGACGGATCAAATCCAATAGATCTTAGATGAAATTTTTTATTATGGTTTGATTTTATTGGTGATGATAGTGCCTTGACGTGTGATTTTTTTGTGTACGTCGAGATCTAGGTATGTCTAGAGTTTTGTGATGCAAAAAAGGTTTGTGCTAGTAATTACAGATCTGTATGCAGGTTTGAGAATCTAAAAGGAACATCACATGTCAGCTTAATACTCGTAAGTCATGTATATATTCATATCTATATGTGGTTTTCATCCCCAAAAAAAGAGTATACACGCATAAATGTTTTGAGGAAAGCGCATATATAAACTAGGGTTTTGCTAAAAGTGTATGATCAGTTTAATCAGTCTTCTTATGTTTTTGGTGTCTCTCAATGAAGTCTTACTTGATGATCTGGGCTTAACATTGATGTTTTGAGTGAGGATTAATTGATTGAAGAATGATGTAGATACTAGTTGTTTATGATTGAAGATCAGTGATGGTTCTATGATTATTTCATAACGATGTAGTGAATCTCTGTATGATTCAATTTTTATTTCACAGTGACAGTGGTTTAGTTTCAGGGTTCAATGTTTTGAGATCTATATGTGAGTAGCCTTCAAGGAATTCGTGTATACATGTGGGTTTTCTATAGTAAAGTAGCGTATATATTCTGATAGTTTATTGATATGGGCTTTCAATTGATTCAGTAAGTTGATGCATTTTTTGGGTTCAATATTAGTATTCTGGTTACAATAATCTAAATGTTCTGGTTGTTTGAGAAAAATTTGATTGATTTGGGTTTTATTTATTCAGTTGGTTCAGTAATTGGTTGGTTCAATGGTTGAGCTACAGTTATTTATCAATTTTGATATTTAATATTGGGCTAAAATGATGGTAGTGGGTCCATTCTGAAAATTTGATGAAACATGGCCTACAGTTGTGATGTTTTTTAGTAGGTGGATCTAGTATGAAAATTTATTAAACGTGGTCCATTGAGATGTTGAAAGTTGGAGCCTTCAATGAGGGATTTTAAGCTTCCTTCTAGTGGTAGCTGGTAAATCAAATCAGGGGGTTGGAGCTCCCTTTCAGTGGGTGTCGGTAAATGAGGCCAAGGAGTTAGAGCTCCATTCTAGTGGGTTATATAGAATGTGAGAAGGTTGTAGCCTTTTGTAGGTGGGTTCCTTCATGATGGTATGAGCTTGCGCTAGTACAAGATTGTAATAAGTTTTTATTTATAACAAAAATAAGACAAAGATGAAAATAGCAATGAATTTTTCCCACATTGGGTTTCCACCTAAAATCCAAGTGTTCATGGGTGTCGATGTTTTGCTTATGTGTGATGGTTTATTCTATTCTTACTGCATATGGTTATTTTTTAATTAATGTTTAATGAGGTATTGATACATTGGCTCAAGTTAAACATATGATGAATTAACTGAAAATTAAGTTTACTAGATATACGCTAGTTGTCTACATAACAGTCGCGTACATACACAGATTCCCTTCAATAAAGTCGAGTACAGAAATATGGATATGAAATTTAAAAGTTTAATTATTTGTAAATATTGATTCACCCCCCCCCCCCCCCCTCTCAGTATTTTTCCAAACAATTGGTATCAGAGCCAAGTTCTTCAGAAGAAGCTGGATCACTTGAAGAAGATCCATCAAGATGATGGGAAAGAAGAAGATTGCTTGAATAAGGGATTCTAAAAACTGTGAAAGTGATTATAAGATGTAGTTACAACTATAGATGTCACTAAATATTCAATTTTGGGAGCACCCCCCTTTCTATTGATCAACAATGAAGAAGAAGCATTATCTGGTATGGGCTTTTGTTTTAACTGCAATCAATTCCCTTGTCTATTCAATAATGGTAGTAATGGTCTTTCAAATGTTGAAGAAGGTGAGTCTGATCAAGAATGTCAATTACTTATGGCATTTGAAGATAGTAATGGGTCTGATGATAAATTCATGAATGCCCTAGAAGAAAAGGATATTTTTATTGAAGAAATATCTCAGCTTAAGATTTGTTTAGAAGAATCTAAATTAGTAGAAAAAACTTTGAAGAAAAAAATCATAGAAAATGAAGAGCATAATGAGAAGCTAGAATGTGAAATAGTCAGTCTAAGGAAACAAATTAAGAAAAAAAATTCTTAATCTTAGATTTGCTAAAGTATATGAAACCTTAGATGAAATCAACAAAGTTCAACACTCTCCTCTTATAAATGTAGGTCTTGGATGCTATGAAGAAACATCGAAGACTGTAAAGTCTTCTACAGAAACAGGAAGCTATCTCAGTGTAGTAAAGAGAAGAAGTCAACATAACTCCATCCTACAACAAAAGAATAAAGGACCAAATACTTCCCAGGTAAAATCTGCTCAGTTCAATGAAAATGAAAACAACACTAGAAGGTACTATACTCCTAGATGCTTCTACTTTAATGGAAAATGTTTAATTTGCCACAATTTTGGTCATAGGGTTTCTCAATGTGTTGCTTACAAAATTATTAGGACTAGAGAAGCAAGGAAACAAAATAATGAGGCTGGGGTAAATAAATTATCTTACAATGCCTTCTCTCCTCTTCAATGTGAAACAAAATTCTCCTTTTGCAATAGCTTTGGGCATAAAGAGTCAGAATGCAGGAACAAGGATGATCAATACCTCAAGATAAGCAAATGGAAACAATATCTAAGGTATGGAAGAAGAAGACCATCAAATCTGAGAACTATGGTCTAGCTTTATATGCAAGGGATAAATAAAACTTGTTGTACATTGATAGTGGATGCTCAAAACACATGACAAGTGATATAGATAATTTGATGTATTTTGATGAAATAAAGAAAGAAAAGAAAGCAACCTTCGGAAATAATGAAATTGCTGCTATCGAAGGAAAAAGAACTATTTTCCTAAAAGAAAAGGTTAAAGCTAGAAATGTTTTATTTTTTGATGGGTTGAAGCATAACTTGTTAAGTTTTAGCTAGATGTGTGACCAAGGGAATGAAGTTGTTTTCGGATCAAAGGTGTGGTTTGAAGTCTCGATACAGGAAAAACCATAATAAAAGGAGAAAGGACTCCAGGTAATGTCTATGTCTTGGAAGGCAGTCTAGAAAAATGTTACTTAAGAAAAAAGGAAGAAGGTTGGTTGTGGCACAAAATATTGGGACATCTAAGCTTCACTCAAATGCATAAGTCAAGCAAGCTAGGAGTAGTTTATGATTTTCCCATCATCTCTCTACCAGAAAATACTATATGCAAATCATGTCAATTCGGTAAGAAAACAAGGGTACAATTCAATGCCAAAAAAGGTTTTGCAAGTAGACCCCTTGAACTTATTCATACTGATTTATGTGGGCCAATGAAGAAAAGGTCACCTAGAGGTGAACAATATTCCATCTTATTTATTGATGACTTTACTAGAATGTGTTGGATTGGTTTATTAAAATATAAATATGAAGCATTTGATAGATTTAAAGTCTTCAAAGTTTTAGTAGAGAATGAGTTGGACTTGAAAATCAAATGCCTCATATCTAACAGGGGAGGATAATTCATATCAGATGATTTTTTTTACTTTTGTGAATATCATGGCATCAAGAGGTAGTTCTCTATAGCTAAGACTCCTCAACAAAATGGGGTAGTAGAGAGAATGAATAGAATAATTCAACAAATCACACATGTCATGCTTGATGAGTCTAGGACACCCCATACCTTCTGGGGTGATCTGAAAATGGGGCTCTTAGGCTTCTTGTCTAACTTACAAGAACCTCTCCCACTTCCAAAGCTTTGAATTTTCCCAAGTCTATTTGATCAACCAATGCGGAAATAATAAATGCTTGAAAATATGGGTGTATGCTTGTATTTGTTTTCAACTGATTGTTTACTTTAAAATATGTTGTTTGTGCTAATATAGGAAGGTACTTAAACTGATATATAAAAGCATATAACAGTAGTTAAAGCAGTAGTAAAAAAACACATAAGACAACAATATAATATGGAGTTCACCTTGATATCTTGGGATACATCTCCTTGAGCTCTAATCAACTCAATTGGGCTCTCTGGGATTATGTCTTCAATTCTTTTACAAGTGCCACACTTAACTCCATTGGTTTACAGCTGAACCAATGGGCTTAGAATGCCATCTTACCCCTGGTTGTCCTTGTTCTACAGACAGGTCTAGGTTTCTCTGGATTGGACTCCTTCTGTCAGTGCTCTGAGCTTCTCGAGCTTCTGGCTTCTCTAACTCCCTCAGAATTCTACCTTCATCTCTGGAACTCCTTCTCTTATCTTTGACACACCTTAGACAACCAGCGACAACTCGATCATTCGATCTCCAATGTGTTGTAACTTCACTGCAGCCTTGTGGCTCTCAGAAGTCTATTAGAGCTCTCTGGCTCTGCGGCTCTGCCTCCAACCTCTGGTGGCTCTACCTATTACAATGAGCTCGGCTCTAGTTTCTTTGCTTCCAGATCTGCTTACTGCTTCCTAGGTTGCTCTCTCTTTCTGCCCCCTTGACTCTTTGTCTGTTTGTGGCTTAAAACCAATCTGCTCCCCAACTGTTCGTTTCCACTTCCTAGCTCCCTGGATCTCTGGCCTCTATCCGTTGGAATCCCCTGCTCTTTGTCATCATCACTGTAACACTTCATAGAGAGGTGGCCACCTGTTTCCTCACGAAATGAGTGTCAGTTCTCTTTGAACGACTGTTATTTTCCTTATTTCCCAGATGTCTGCGAAACGGATGCTTCTGTCAACTCATCGATCAAATCAAACTTCAAACATTTATATGCCTCAACTTATTCTTCCGCCAAGTCTAGTCTCCCATCGGGTGCAATCTCCACCGTTTGATCTGGGGCCTCCAAATCCTATGGTTATTGCTTTTATCGCACGGGTAACAAGCTCGACTGTTAGCCCACGATGAGAGCGGTTTTCTCTCTCATCCATCGAACACACGTCATTCAATGTATGGAATCATTGGGTCCTCTAACAAACCCACTTACTACCCAAAATGCCCCCGATATTCTGTCGATTTTGAGCACAGGACCCGCCTTGTCGGTTTTAGTGCTTTCCCATGGTTTTCCGATTTCCCTTGTGACCGAGCACTCGAGGCTTTTCCTCTTCAAGGGGTTTTGCCCAGCAATACGCGATTAGTGTAATCGCGTATCAGTAACTGCCTCTGTTTCAGGATTTGGCCTCCCGTTGAAATTTTGCGCCAGCGCGCGATTACCATGGGTCAACAGTTTGCACGCTTTGACTAAGGGTCCTCGTTTCTCCATGCTAACCAAAAATTGCCGTTGTTTAGAGGTTATTTCTGATAGGCTTTGATATCCACAAGACTTTAAGCTTCGGTATGAGTTTTTTTAAGAGTTCGGGTAGCTTTAAGAGAGTTTAAGGATCTAATTCGGATACGCCTTCCCACTAAAAGAACTTTTGGCCCACCAAAAGACTGATATACTAATCTGAGTATTAAATGAGAGTAACAACACCCTCTTCTTTCAGCCTCCCTACACTTTCCTTTGCATAGTGCCTCTGAACCAAAATATCTTACCACTTCCCTTCTTGGATGGGTTGGTCGTCTCAAGAAGAACTATTTTCCTCCTTGACTTCATGCAGAACTTCTGCTTTAAAGTTTACAGAAGGTAGTTTGGACTTCTTTTCCTTGATCCTTGATCCAAGTTGGCTCAAACAAATGTGAAGTACATTTGTTCCACAAAACATTCATTTGTACCTGTTTGAAAAGCTGCCAACAACAACTGTTAACAACAACAGCCATATAGACAACAACTGCATGGGCTAACTCCTACTTCAACAAAGAAACAGATTTCACATCGTGTGAACCCTTCCATGTCTTATATTTGCATACAAATGATTAACTAGATAACAAGCCAATAAAACATGCCTTTACAACAAATGACCCTTCAAGTCAAGCATGTAGGAAAAAGACCTTTAGGACTTTTTTCCAAAATATGAAACACTTCATCCTTATCTCCATTTTAGAAACAAAGTTAACTTTTCCCAAGCCAACATCACATGCATCTCATGCTCATGCATGCATTCCATCTTTCAACTTTTGCTTAAATACAATGTACTTTCAAAGTTGAAATGAACATATTGTTGCAGTAATAAAGTGAGTTTCCTACTCAACTTATTTCTATTTAACATTTTGGTAAGATCCTTCAACTTGCATTTATTCCACAAAAAAATGCAAACAGATGCATCACTAGACATGTAGCCTTAATTGGATAAGAATTCTAACCATTTCTTACCAATCCATTTTAAAGGTCCCTCCTTTGTTTGCACATCAGCATCAATATGTGAATCATCCTGAACCACATCAATCATGGAATCTTTATTTCCATCCCTGCCATTTTCTTTTTCCACCTTCTCCTTCAGCTTTGGTGGAAGCAGTGCTGGATTCAAAGTCCAACACCTTTTAGTAAGATGCCCTTGCTTATGGCAGTAAGTGCAACACATTTGCATCCTTTTGACAACATGATTTTCCTTGTCCTATGGACCTTTGGCTACTTGCTTCTTTCCCTTCAAAATTTTCCTGTATGTGGTCATTCTCTTCCAACATCTAGAAACATAATGGTTATCCAAACCACAAAAGGAACATGCAATTACTTTTCCATGCTTTACAAAATAAAAAGGAATCTGTTTAGAACCAAATTTATACCTGCCTCACCTTTATTACCTTCATGAGGAGGTGAGACAAATGAAGAAGTAGCTCCCTTTGGAACACTATCACTTTCTTCAAGGCTGTCAAAGTTTCCACAACCCTATGGTTCAAGTATGTGCTTCTGAACACCTGCATCATGCGAATGATGTTTCGAACTATTGCATTCCTCCTGAATACAATCCTCACACTTCTTAGGTAGAGGACCTACAATGAACTCCTTTTGTGAATTGTTTCCATGGAATTCATGGCAGCTTTGGAACTCTCTCCATAAGACTGTCCATATCCAAGACCCAGATACTTAGGCCTTTCCTCAACCATTATTGGCTCAACAATACCGTGTGCATATTTGCCCAATCCTTTTCCTTCATAGCCCATCTTGGACATTAGCTTGGAACCTATGCCTCTGGTATGTGTTTCAAAAGAACCAATATAAGAATTCTTAGAAGAATTTGAAGACAAATAGGAATGGTTTACCTCTTCTTCAAGTTGATACTTGACCAAGGCTGCTTTTGCAACAAATAGTTGTAATTCCAACTCATGCATCCTTTTCAGGTTCATACTTGCAACATGAAGTTGCCTCTCGATTTCCTGTAATTTTCCAGAAAGCATCTGCTTCTCTTCCTCCATAAAATTCAACTACTCTCTAAGTATGTTGCTCTTCCTTCCATCCTCATACATTTCTCTCACCATATCCATCATGGTGGACAAGTCTTACTTCATGTCTCCATCAAAGGAACTTGGGGAGCAAGAAGAATTTGAGAACTCACTTGTAGAAGTTGTCATTTTCAAAATGCACAAAAGAACTTCAAACAAGATTATTAAAGAGCTTATCCAGTATCCTCTTGCAACAACCTTTTGTGCTTCAAAAATTTCCCTGAGGTCCTTTGGGATAGAAGAATGCCTTCAGCCTTTCTTCCTTCTTGTCATTCCTGGACTGAGCTATCAATAGCTTTCCCTTCACCTCTGCAAATTCAAACAATAGTCAATCTGCAACCAAGCATACAATCGATGAGGCAATCAATCCTTGACTGTCTAGACACCTTTCAGACAAGCAATCTTTGCCTTTTCAATCGAGCATTCTAATACAACCTTCTTTGAAGGTGGGGTTAATCAATCTTAAGCTCTAATACCACCCAATCTGAAAATGGGGCTCTTAGGCTTCTTGTCTAACTTACAAGAACCTCTCCCACTTCTAAAGCTTTGAATTTTCCCACGTCTATTTGATCAACCAATGCGGAAATAATAAATGCTTGAAAATATGGGTGTATGCTTGTATTTGTTTTCAGCTGATTGTTTACTTTAAAATCTATTGTTTGTACTGATATGGGAAGGTACTTAAACTTATATATCAATGCATATAACAGTAGTTAAAGCAGCAGTAAAAAAAAACACATAAGACAACAACATAATATGGAGTTCACCCTGATATCTTGGGCTACGTCTCCTTGAGCTCTAATCAACTCGATTGGGCTCTATGGGATTATGGCTTCAATTCTTTTACAAGTGCTACATTTAACTCCATTGGTTTACAGCTAAACCAATGGGCTTAGAATGCCATCTTACCCTGGTTGTCCTTGTTCTGCAGACAGGTCTAGGCTTCTCTGGACTAGACTCCTTCTATCAGTGCTCTGAGCTTCTCGAGCTTCTGGCTTCTCCAACTCCCTTAGAATTCTACCTTTTCCTCTGGAACTCCTTCTCTTATCTTTAAAACACATTAGACAACTAGCCACAGCTCAATTATTTGATCTCCTACTGTGTTGTAACTTCACTGCAGCCTCGTGGCTCTTAGAAGTCTATTAGAGCTCTCTTGTTCTGCGGCTCTGCCTCCAACCTCTGGTGGCTCTACCTATTACAATGAGATCGGCTCTAGTTTCTCTGCTTCTAGGTCTGCTTACTGCATCCTAGGCTGCTTTCTCTTTCTACCCCCTTGACTCTCTGTCTGTTCGTGGCTTAAAACCAATCTGCTCCCTCACTGTTCCTTTCCACTTCCCAGCTCCTTGGATCTCCCGCCTCTATCCATTGAAATCCCCTACTCTTCATCATCATCACTGTAAAGCTTCACAGAGAGATGGCCACCTATTTCCTCATGAACTAAGTGTTAGTTCTCTTTGAACAGCCATTATTTCTGTTATTTCCTAGATGCTTGCAAAACAAATCCTTCTGTTGACTCATCGGTCAAATCGGACTTTAAACCTTTATATTCCTTGGCTTATTCTTCCACCAAGTCCAGTCTCCCATCGGGTGTAATCTCCATCATTTGATATGGGGCCTCCAGATCCTATGGTTATCGCTTTTATCGCATGAGTAACTTGCTCGACCGTTAGCCCGCGATGAGAGTGGTTTTCTCTCTCATTCGCCAGACACGCGTCATTCAATATATGGAATCGTTGGGTCCTTTGAGTGTTGACATTATGGTTTTGGTATGATTATATGTTTCAGATGTTGTACTTGATGGCAACTCCCATGGCATGGCTCTCATTTTGATGAAAATAAAAAAGTACGCAGGAGAACAATTCAGGAGGTGCATACCCGCAGGTATACCGTGCAGGGACCGCGTCCAAATACATGGGTTACCCATTCATGGGGTGCGTACCCCAGTGCACACACTTCAAGGCAGTAAAGCGCCCACACGTGGGGTTTCTCATGGTATTTAGCTGACGGTATTGTGTTATCATGGTTTTGGCCCGTGGTATTGTTTATTTTATTATTATTATTGAACCCCATGATCCTTGATTTGAGGAAGAGCTTGCCTATATAAAGCTAAGGAGATCATTTGGCTTGGGTATCTTTTGAGCATTGAATATCTTAAGATCTGTTCTATTGGGTTCTCGGTTTAAAATGCTTGATCTATAGAAGAGAAGTTGAAAGCGAATCTGTGAAGGGTGATTTCTCGAGGGCAAGATCAGATCTGAGTATCTGACTGTATTTTGGCCCTAATCAGAAGTGTGCAGGTGATCAACAGTGGCAGTGCGTGGGTACGCAGAGGCAACAAAGCGTCAGTGCGTGGGTACGTAGAAGAGACGAAGGTGCAGTGTGTGGGTACGCAGAGGCGACAAAGGTGAAGAGCGTGGGTACGCAGCGCATCAGTGCTTCAGGTGCGTGCTTGCTGTTTGAGTACGCGGCGCGACAGTATTTTTGGGTGCGTACCTGCGGTGTCAGTACGCGGCGCGTTAGTTCTTCTGAGTGCGTGCCTACCTTGCAGTACGCGGCGCGATAGTACATTTGGGTGCGTACTGTACGCAGATCAGGGAAAGGAGCAGTGCATGGCCACGCAGTACAGTAGAAGTAACTCTGCGGGTATACGTAGAGAAGCAGAGGGTGAAATGCGTAGCGACGCAGGCCAGTAAGAAGAAAACTGCGTATCTGTGTTAAGATCTTCTGTTGGTTGAATTTTTCTTGTTGATAAGGTGTTCTGGGTTCAGTTCTATTACTGTTATCTAGTTACTGCAGCTGACTGTGTAATTTACATGTACTTGATGATCATTTGATGTATATGGATCCAGTTTGAAAATTTATGAAAAAGTGGTCCTTGAAAAGAAGTAGGGGGTTGTAGCTCCCTTCCAGGAGAGACTGGAAAACGAGAGAGAGTTGTAGCTCTCTGCAGGTTGCAGCCTGCGTACTGGTAAAGGACTGCACCAGTACAAGGCCATTGTAAAAGGAGTTTCTAATTTGAAAGAAGATAGAGACATATTGCAGCAGGTGGTTTTCACCCACATTGGGTTTCCACCTTATATCTGGTGTTCTTTGATGTGACTGTCTGCTTTTCTTATTCATGCTCATTATTGATGGTACTGATATGCAAAAATAATTCAAAGTATAAATAAGGAAGAATTGTTAAAAGACTAGATAATACTGATTCACCCCCCCTCTCAGTATTATTTTCAACAATTGGTATCAGAGCAGGTCCTTCTAAAGAAGCTTGATCGATTGAAGGAAGATCTTTCATCATGAGAAACTACGAGAGGGAAGCATCTATCAGGCCACCGGTTTTTGATGGGACAAACTTTAATTATTGGAAGGTAAGAGTTACTGCCTATCGTCAATCTCTTGGTACAGAAGTTTGGAACATCGTAGAGACAGGCTATGCTTTTCCTTCAACTACTCCTACAGATGCAGACGAGAAGAAGAAGTATGAAACAAATGCAAAAGCAGTCAGTAACCTATTAGGATGTATATCCCAATCGGAATTCATGAAGGTAATGCACTATAAATCCGCAAAAGAGATATGGGACAAAATTGTCACGAGCTATGAAGGAGATGAACAGGTAAAGCATGCCAAACTTAAAACTCTCAGGATTCAGTATGAGACTCTCAAGATGTATAATGATGAAAGTGTGGCTAACTATTTTCTTCGGGTAGATGAAGTTGTTAATTGTATGAAAATTTGGGTGAAGAAATAAAAGAGGCTATTGTGGTTGAAAAGGTTCTAAGATCATTGTCCCCCAAGTTTGAATCTAAAGTATCTGCAATAGAAGAAAAAGAAAATCTACGAATTCTTACTATGTCTCAGCTACATGGAATTCTAACTGCTTATGAAATTAGAAAGGGAGGTCCATCAGATAGAAGAGAAGCTGCTTTCAAGGCATCAGGCAAAGGACATTATTATGAAGCAAGCCACGTCCCAGAAGAAGAGGAAGAAGAATCAAACTTTGTCAGAAATCTTCAAAGGGGTTCTGGAAGGTTCAGAGGTAAGTTGCCTTTTAAATGCTTTGCTTGTGGAAGAGTAGGTCATTATGCTGCAAAATGTCCTTATAAGGATAAAGGAAAGGAACCTGCTAGATGGAACAAGAAACAGAGTGCAAGTAAGAAAAGCTACTACACTCATGAAGACAGTGATGGTCTATCAAAGAGTGATGAAGATGAACGAGGTAATGAATATAAATTGTTAATGGCATTTGAAGATGATGATTATATGGATGCTATAGATGTGGATTACTTTCATGAAGAAATTACTAAACTTAAGAGATGTATAGAAGAGGAGAATATGATCATTGATACTCTACAATTTCAAATTGATGAAAAGGAAAGACATCTTGAAAAATTAGAAGGTGAAATTGTTGGTCTTAGAAAAGAGATTGAGAAAAAAAAGCTATTAATCTTAAGTTTGTCAAAGGATCTGAAACTTTGGATGAGATTATCAATGTGCAGCGGTCTCCTCTAAACAAAACAGGTCTGGGCTATAATGGAGAAACTTCTCAAGCATCCACCTCAAAAAGTTATCTTGATGCAGCAAGAAGAAATGAGCAAAAGCACAATAAAGACCATCAGGTAAAACAGGGACGAATTGCAAACAGAAACTATCAGGGGCAATCCATCTTAAGGGTGAACAAAAGCTACAACCAGCCACAGGTAAAATCTTCTCAATTTGGTTCAAGAATAGATGACAGAAGAAATTACAATCAATTGGCTGGTAGATCTGATAACCGCAGAAGTTTCTTCAATGGACAATGCTTTTCTTGCCATAACTTTGGTCACAAAGCAGCTCAATGTGTTGCATATAAAACAATCATGACTAGGGAAGCTCAAAAACAAAGAATTATGACCGGGATTACAAAAAGGACCTATAACAACTTTTCGGTTCTTGAAAATGAAGTTGAATGTTCTATTTGCAATAACTTTGGTCATGAAGACTCTGAATGCAGGAGCAGGTTTCAGCAGAGAAAGGAACAAGCCTCAAGCACCAAAACATGGAGAATAAAGGAACCAAAAACAGAAAGATGTGGGATAGCATTTTATGCAGAGGGACAAGAAAATCTATGGTACATTGACAGTGGATGTTCGAAGCATATGACAGGTGATAAAGAAAAACTTGAGTCATATTCTGCTCTAGAAAAAAGAAAGAAAGTCTCTTTTGGAAATGATACTCCTGCAACTATAAAAGGAAAAGGTATTGCTCAGTTAAAAGAAAAGGTCAAGGCTGGAAATGTTTTGTATGTTGATGGATTGAAATATAATCTTCTAAGTGTCAGTCAGATGTGTGATCAAAGAACCGAGGTGATATTCAGATCAAATGGATGTCTTGTTCGTGATCTTGATACAGGTAAAACAGTGATCAAAGGCAAAAAAACTCCAAATAATCTGTACATATTTGAAGAAGGACAACAACAATGCTATCTAAGCAAGGATGATGAGCACTGGTTATGGCATCGGAGGTTGGGACATCTAAGCTTTTCACAAATAAGGAAAGCATGCAAATATCAGGCAGTTCGCGATCTTCCAGATATCAAAATTCCCGACAACACCATATGCAAATCATGTCAGTTTGGAAAACATACCAGAACTAACTTTCCAGAGAAAGAAGGATAAGCTAGCATGCCTCTTGAGCTAGTACATACAGATACATGCGGTCCGTTCAGGAAAAGAACACCTAGAGGAGAAGAATACCTGATATTATTCATTGACGATTTCTCCAGGTTTGTCTGGTTAGGACTTATGAAGCACAAAGATGAAGCTTTCGAAAAATTCAAATCCTTCAAAGCCATGGCTGAAAAACAATCAGGTCACAAAATTAAGTGCCTCAGATCTGACAGAGGTGGGGAATTTACTTCAAATGAATTTTTCGATTTCTGTGAAGAACTGGGATAAGAAGATAATTCTCTATAGCAAGAACTCCTCAGCAAAATGGAGTTGTGGAAAGAATGAACAGAA